>CM023100.1:27398479-27644597 GCA_013103745.1 Gardenia jasminoides | reverse complement strand
TTAATTTTATGGACCGCTAGAAAACAAATTTGTACACAACGCCAACATACAATCTCTTTTTTAATACAAATGATAAACGCTATCCACGCTTCTTCAAGTTAATCAACGCTACACTACAATCCCATAAGTTTGTTTAATTTATTAGGGCCCTAATGACTGAAGCGAATTGCATTTGAAAGTATATTTAATACCACTTAACAAATTCAACTTCTTTTACTTCTCGAATTGCATTATAAGTTCACCCGTAAATAGTACCGCCACCCAAACTAGTAAATAGAGCCAATATAGATTATAAGTAGAAAAATGCTTATAATAGACAAAACTAAATGTATAAAAAACATTTAGTGTCGACACCATAATAAAACGTATATCGTATTTCTTTTCGGTGCAAGGATACATATGCTAAGTGTCATGGATGGACACATAGAAGAAAGGTAACTGCGATGGAAATGATGCAAAGAAGAACCACGAGATATAGTACATAGTGTTTTGGAACCACGATATACCAAGTACCGTAAAGGAAAACCTGGATCCAAACGGTACAGTCAGAATACGTAAAAAAAAAAAAACCTTTCAAATGAAAGTATAAACACCTATGTTGATGTAAGAGCAAACAAATTTTAGATAGAATAAAAAATTTGTAGCAGAATTGTATCTTCTTTCCACACACAAGAACACCCAAGGTAGGATGAAGAAAGTAAAATATCACAGCAAAGGAAAAGGAACATTTGGTTTCTTTAGGCGTAATTTCATAAGTCAAAGTGTGGTGGACTTTGAAGCCACCGTGAATAATCCAAGGTAACTGTAATCGTAACAATTAATTAGTTCATCAAAAAATAAATAACATCTGTTTAAAAATAGACACATGGCAATAACACTTATATCGTGATTTGCTTAATTACAAATAGGTTTCTAATATTCTATGCGATAAATATAATTATTAGAAGAAATAATTTGTTGTAAATTTAGATTTACAAAAAAAGTAACAGAAAAACTTGAAAGCTACTAAATTCATGTACAAAACCAGCCAACTTTTTTTTCGTACTATAGTCGCTCTAATAACTAACTCTTAATACACTTTTGGAAGCATAAGGGCCCAACACACATTACAATTCAACGCAAAGACTCTACTACAAATCCATATAATCATTACATTCCCAATTTGACTATAGCAGACAAACCTAAATAGTGTCCAGAGAAAAGCCTATAAAATAAAAGCATAATAAAACGACAACAATACAACAAACCAAGTCCATTGTAATTTATGTAATTTGAAGAATTCTCCTGAACACACAATAAAACCAAATCAAGCCCCTCAAACAAAGAGAAACAACAGCATGTGACATTGATCAATCACTGAAGATTAATGTAAATAGCAACTGCCTGCTCTCCTCAAGGCGAATTCGCAAATATCGATAAGTCTAACATTCTTGCCTAAAAGGCAAGAAACCATTTGGCATCTATAAATCCAAAAATGAATCCATCAATCACAAACTCCAAATAAACACTGGTTAGTCACTCACGCCGGGCAGTTTAAAACAGTAAACCAAGGCAAGTTTTCGCCCTCAACCCAAAAAAAACCATAACAGCCAAAGCCGCAGATCATCATGAACTCAGCCTGACCAAGAGCACTTGGTCGCCAAATAAAACAAAGTTAGATCTCTAGTATAAACATTTCAATGTGTAAACTGTAAATGCGTACGTGAGAAAAAACCAGTAATACACCCCAGTGTACATTCCTTGACCACATGTGGATAGTAACATTATCCCAAGATAGCAAAACCTACAACCTGCGGGTAATGAGGACAAGCAAAGTGCCAAAAAACGAGCCATTGGCTACGCAACTTAAGTATACACGTCCTCCTTAATCCAAATTCCTTTGGGTCTTCTATGGAAAAAAAAGCTAAAACAGTTAACGGCATACCCATATAAAGCTAAAAACTAAGAATAACGCATACATGTATTACTACACATACAATGCAAAGGTAGAGAAAGCTACAATACTAACGAATTAATATTAGGAGACCGAACATCGAAATTAAGGTAGGTCGTGACACCTGACAGAAGAAACAATTGATCTATATGACCCATTATTATCAAAAAACAATGTGCATAAGCCTTATAAAATGGTACTAAACCCACCAATGACAAGTAGGCAAGACAAGTCGAGAAAAAATTGTAATAAGTAAAAGAAGAAACAGCCAAAAACACAATGAAATAATCAATACCCAATCAGAAGTTTGCTCCAGACACATCCGAGCAACAACTAGAATGTATATAATGACAGTGTAGACAAGGACAAATCTACAAAGTATTAAATAATACTGCAACAACGTAAAAAATAGAAGGAATATAAATAAAACAAAAGGAAAAAAAGGAAGAACGAAACCATGGGAGGATTGTTAAGTGGTGACCACGACCTCATAACAATAATAATAGGCATTAAGGCCATTGATTCATCTATAGCATTGCCCCTCAATAGCCTAAATTCATCCCACAAAGTGATAATGATTGGGCGATAACTACATCCACATGATAAAAGCGGAAGCAAATCCAAAGATACTGTAAGATATGGGAAAAAAAAAGGGAAAGCGGGTGAAGAAATACCTCTTGATCAACTATGACATAATCTCTTCACGCGGATGGCAGTCCCTCACGAACACACATCACTGGAGGAAAAGCATGAACAACAACTCCCATAACATCTACGTTTGAATTGAAAGAAAAAAAGTAATCATGAAAAACAAGGAAATCAGGAAAAAATCATGAAAACAAGGAAATCGAAATAATACAATCTCAAACACAAGAGAAACACGCACTTATAAAATATCAGTGGTGACAAATTGAAATGACTTATACATTCAAACGAAAATAAGTAAGGCAGGATCGGTCCCCCAAATTGGTCGCCTCCTTAATTACAAGATGATCCTTGATTACCCAATAGAAAGTATACAATCCGAGGCACAAGCTGAATATCGTGAACCTCTGCATTTGATATAGTATACTTCCTAAATGGCAAAACAGTCCATCCATAGGAGGAAGTCATCACAAAGACAACGGGCGGAGACCCTATATGCCCGCCAAAGGAGGAAAAAAAGGTAGAGAAATCCAGCGAAAATAGAACACAAATAACAATAGTAAAAACATTACTCATACAAAACCCGTGATTCACCAAATTCAAAGCGGAAGAGACCTCGAATCATCCCATGAAACAACCTTCACACGATGCGGCCTTAATCACATGAATGACGGTGAGAGGTCTGAGACCTATTCCTTGGACAAATGAACATTCCCAGTAGCCATAGATAATTGCCCAGAAATATCTGTCTTTACAGAAGACCATGCCATCACCGAAACAGATGATCCACAAGCATACAAAGACAAAACCACATCAAATAGAAACAAAAGATGAAAATAGAAAAGAAATCCACGGCTAGTACCCAACAAGTACCAAGCCTGGGAAAACAAGAACCACCAAAATAACCAACAAACAAATGAACAACAAAGAGGCAGAACCAGCAAGATTCAAATAGAAAGTACCAGATAAATAAGCCAATAAGTTGCACGGTAAAAGAGACCTCAGTTTCCTTACTAAATAAAAGGGGCTTCACTATATTTTGTTTGAAGATGAGAAGTTCTGACACCTCAAAGAAACCCGTCGCATAAAGCGTAATGCAAATAACTATAAGGCACCCTAATGATCCTCTTTAAGGTTTTTCAAACAGTCATGTAAAAGTAACAACCTATTTCCAACCCCAAATTCCCCTTCACCAGCCATTATAACACTATCCACACTGTTTCAAATCCTTGAATTCCCATGCATAGACACTTACAAAAAAACCGACACAAGCCCAACAATGAAGAACAACCGGAAAAAAATTGAAAATGAAAAAAATTTAAACAAAGAGGCAAGAAAAAATAGATAACCGTCATTAGGCATGGGAAAGGGAAGAGAAGAGAAAACAATGAAGGAAAATCCACATGCAATGAAATCCCTAAAATCACAAAACAATCCCTCAAAGCGTACAATGGCAAGGAAAAAAAAGAGAGAGAGGGGAAGGGAAAGAAAAGGCTACGACAAAGAAAAAAGACAACACTTAGGAGAACGAGCGGGAGACAAAGAAAAACCAATCGGACACTGATCAGATTAAAACAAACCCCTGTAAAAGCGGAGAGCATGTTGCCATTGATGCCGCGATCGAAAGCCATCCACGACAAACCGTGCAATCACATCGTTGAATCCATCGTAGCGACCGGTCGATGCAGCAGGGAAAGTAAAAATTGTAAACAAGCTCACATTGGGAATGGTCAACCATTACCCAACAAAGAAGCACTATGACCAAACCAGTGGGCGTCCATAACATGACCCTTCCGCTAGGCGTGGCGGCGCGTGAGGCCAGGAAGGAAAAAACTTCTCCTCGTGCGACTCACGTGACGACGACGAAAAAGCATGAACAGTAACCTTCATTGGCGCATAATCTAAAAAAAAAAAAGTTTAGAAATTCCTGTTCCAGTATAGACCCTAGGAAGATATGAATAAATTAACTATAGTCAAAATCAGAGAAATTTAGAAAGATATTTCAGTTACTAATGAATCTCCCTTCAGTTAGTATTGACAGTTAAAGTTAAGGATATAAAAAAAAAAAAAAACGTGATAAGTGCCGGCATTTATCATAAACTATGATATAAACTCAGATATTCTAGATTAAAATTTTCACAACTTCGTGCTACAACAAATTCAACTATTAAATTCATCACTCTCTTATCAATTATAAGTTGACCGTATTCAACAAATTCAATTATCCGTCACCCAAATCAAGCGTAACAATTATTGATTTTTTTCCCGCATTTTCATTGTCAGTTCTTATTAATCTGTGTTTCTTGGTATAACGTGTCAAGTAATTGGTATAACATGTCAAATAATTGGTGTAACTGTGTAAAAATTTGATGTAATCTGTGTATACTCT
The DNA here is from genome assembly GCA_013103745.1 of Gardenia jasminoides. NCBI lineage: Eukaryota > Viridiplantae > Streptophyta > Magnoliopsida > Gentianales > Rubiaceae > Gardenia > Gardenia jasminoides. The sequence continues at coordinate 27,639,630 of CM023100.1, read as the reverse complement.
ATCACGTAACTGCCGTACTCATTTGTTAATGCATTAGTGCAAATTGCGAGATTATCGAGTACTACGCATCTGAATTACAGTAAAACAGTGAGGGACCAACCGTACATTTTTCCCTTCAGAGAGTACATGAAGGAGATTATTGGAAATGAAGCGGAAGATAACACATAACAAACCAATGCAAGATGCGGTCAGCACTAATAAGATTTGTTCACACAGGAAATAAGGAAGATAAATAAAGCATTAACTTTATTCGTAATCGATTACCGGCGGATCATCGACCATTTAATGTCGGACTCAAGCAATTCACTTCTCCGATATGCTTGGACTGAAGAATACACACGACATTGATTGAGCGGGATCGGTCCTTCTATTACGCTGCCAGCGCGGGCATAAAAGCTGCTCATGGCGGTGGCGAAGAATCCTTGAGCCATTCAATTGTTTTCCTCCTAATCAAATTCAAGGCCTTCATACATTTACTATTGCACGTCCGGTGAGTCTGAAGTGGCACCATGGGACAGGAAGCCTAAGTGCCCTTAGTTCACGGTGCAAACCTTCACTTTCTTCACGGTGGTATGCCCACTCAAGTGCCATGGTGTTCACATTATCTTGACTAAATTCAGCCGATGGGCGATGTGGTTAGAATAATTGTGATTCATCTTCTAAGACCAGTTACGTCTTTGGAGAACAAAAATATCACGAGCACAACACCTCCCAGTCCGTAAATGTGGAAGTAAATTGTTACTTCCGCCCGCACTCATCATAAATTGTATTCGTAGTTTAGGGTGTACAATGAAAGACAATTTCTTGTGGACAATTGCGTAGGGCAAAAGCCAATGATTTATAGTGCGACTACGTTGACCTTTGACTTTGTCAACTCCCAAAACGTCCCCTGTCCTTTGCTGATTAGGCGAATCTTTGTTATCTTTGGGCTAATTGTTTTACAATTTCCTAAAGGCCTTGTAAGCTCAAGATTCAAGACGAATTGGCTATTTTATTCACTGAACGTAGTAGGAAAAAAAAACTAAGAAATAACGTGCGAGAAAACCAATGAGGTTGGTCATATCAATGACATGAGTCGCTATCACCTTTTTTTGTTCGTAGAACTGCCATCCTAATAACATGCATATGGTATAAACCACTTTACCATTATTTTCAATTCCCTTTATTTTTATCCCAAAAAAGGAATGAAAGATGTGACATATCACTGTACTTGCCTGATAACAAGCAATGTATTGAGGTGGTCTCATTTTATCATGAATACGCCAAGCGGTCTACTCGATGGGAGATGAACTGCGGCTCAGAATATGGGTACGGTCAAAGGTTAACTAGACAGCTCAATGTGCTCACTTTAACACGAGGTACACTTAAAGGCTGACAATAATGACACCACGTTATCGTTGTTTAGCCTTCAGAGGACGCACTTTACATGCTTGTTTATCGTGCCCGAATATGCATGGTACTTTAAATTGCTGGTCAGTTACGCATAAAAGGTGATAAGTTACACATAGCAGTAGGGTTGTAGCACACAAAAAATGCAAAATAATTATGCGAGGCATGCATGAAATTTTAAAAACCAATTATCAGAGCCAAATAAACAATCACGTGGATACGCACATGGTAGTGAAATGAAATAAATTGAGCCTGCTAATGGCAGACCTCAATGGAAGTGTGCAGCAAATGACGGCAGCGCGCTTTAAATTGTGTGACTTCAGCCAAAGGCTGCAAACACTGATTACACGTCAGAATACATCTGCCTTGGTAGGACAAACTATTATCCAGGGTATTTTAGAATGCACTGATGGACATTTACACGGGAATGGTTCAGTAGTTAAATAAAAGAGCACAAGTCATGCATATGCACTCGCTTTATCCGCACATGGCATTGCAATGAAATGCACTCAACCTCATAATGGCAGTATTCGCCCTCATGTACAAGACAAATAACTGCAAATACAACGAATTGTTAGCATACGCAAATGTGAATAGGGAGTATGCATTCGGTGCAAAATCGGTAATTCGGTTAATTGAATTCGATAATTCGGTTATTCTTCCCGTAAGAGTCTAAACCGTTTCCAATTTCGAATTGAATTTGGTAAATCGAAATCGACTACAGATTTGAATTCAAAAACAGTATTAAAAACCGTATTATTACCGAATTAAATTGTTTATAGTTTGTATGTTGCAATTTGTTCTTATCAATTATCACAATTTAGTAATTAAAGCATAATACAATTTACAATTTAAAATTTACACTCTTTAGTTGTGTAATTTGCAATTTATGTCTCTCAATTTCTTGTACATTCATTGTGTTTTCGTTGTTGCAAAATTTTTAGTCTTGATTTGAACCCCAAAATTATTCACAATTTAACATATTAGTCATGTTCTACCTATTTGAAAAATTAATTCATAGTCATTTGATCCCTTATACATACATAGTTATATCTTAACTCCTTGGTTAGTGATAAGTAATATTAGTTACAATCTATAATCTACAAAATTATAATTGACAATGATTCAATGATTAGTGCTATTCCACCTAATCACTTGTGGTTTACCAACTATATGTAATGTATTGTAATGCACAATGCATTACACTTATTATGCTTGTTTCTTAGTTTTTGCATAAATTAAATGCTTTATTTGCAAATGATTTGATTATCATCAAAAGTGAAAACTAATATACTAATATGTTGTCCACTTGTCCTTATTTTCTAATTCTAGTTATGTATCAATTGATGTAAGTATTATAGTAATGTATTATTGTATTATTTATGCAGGGTATTAAGGCGTGGTGGTCAGTCACTCAAAACAGGTAATGAGTTACACGTACAATCAGGGATCTAGCACATAATCAGCTGGAAAATCCAAAATAAGTAAATGATCTTAAACCGTATTAAGTAATACGCAATGGTTTGACTTTAAGCATTTTTGTCCCATCTATCTGTCCAGCTCAACAAAACTTAAAGATCTAATTCACATATTTTGCAAGACTACCCTGTACGTAAACCTTTACATTTCCTGACGAAATTGTCCATATATATGTCTTAAAAGGAACCCACTCCATTAATCTTCTTCATTTTCTATTTTTCCTAATCTAAATTACCTGAATCTCACTATTCAAACGAAAAGATCCAATTCAGCCAACATACTAAGAATGTCGGAAAAATCCAGGAGAATGTCGTTGGGCTCTTCAAGCTACAGAACATGTAATTGCTCCAAGTGTTATTTCCCAAACCAGATTGAAGAATCACCCCTAAAAACTTGTAGATGCGGAGAAATAGCACCACTGTATACATCTTGGATGATGGAAAATCCTGGAAGAAGATTTTATGGTTGCTCTAACTACAAGGTATGTTTTTTGAGTGGTGAATGTACAATGAAATTCTGGCATTTAGTTATTTCATTATTTTTTGACATATATTTCTCCGATTTGTTTTGTCCAGAACCGGAATTACTGTGGTCACTTTTCATGGGTAGATCCAGAAGTTTGTGACAAGGCAAGGGAGATAAATAATGTGTTGCAGGCCAAAATATTGAAGAAGAAGGGGAAACTTTTATACCCGCGAAGAGATCATGCACAGTTGCAAAATGAGCATGACAGATTGCGAGCAAGATGCGAAGCATTAGAAATGAAGAATTGTGTTTTGCAAGATGAAAAGGAAACTTGGAGCAACAATTGAGGTCTGTGAAGTCTGCTAAATCGTTTTCAAGGGGAACAACAGTAGCTCTTGTGGTCCTGATTAGTGTTATATATGTTTTATGCACTTTCAGAGGAAACGACAAGAAAAGGATGTTGTATCTACGGTGAAGTTAATGTAATGAAAGTGCCTTTTTAGTACAGTTGCGAAATGGACTGTTGAATTAATATTTTCCCAGATTTTATATTGTGTACAGTTGAATTAATATATCGACACATGAAGAAATATTTTATATCTTTTACTTATAAGTTATTCATTAAACAACCTTAATCAAAGGAGGACATATAATCTTCTCCACGGAATTGCCATTTGTACCAAGTGGACAAACGACCGCAGCCAAAAGGTCGACAAAACGACAACAACCAGGGAAAAAATAAAAAGGGGAAAATGGGGACAAAATCATTTTTTTAGGGGGCAAAGGGTGGGCACCCGTCTAGTTTAATTTGGTATAGTGTTATTAACCGGTCTAGACAATGTCAAGCAAGGACCATCTCTTCTCCTCACCTTGGTGTAATCAAGTTAAAGTATATAGCTGTAACTCTCTAAACTGTTTGTGTAACTATACAGGCGACGTACGTAACTTAATATTGTACAGTGAGAACAAATGTATTTAGACATTAAGTGTGAGCGCAACAAATATATAAATGTATATATATTGGTAACGTAATAAAATTAAATTGTGATATTAATTTCAAAAAGGCCGTAACAGTACATCAATACGTTTATATTAATTATGTAGATTAACTCAGGTAGAGGCACAAAAGATTATTCCAATGTACCCTGTTCTCCTTATTCGCGGTAATCTGTGTACATTGGTATAACGTGACAAGTAATTGGTATAACATTGCAAGTAATTGATATACTTTTGGGGCTCAAGATGTTTTTTGACAGTTCCGAATTAATGCGAGGCGCGAATTCAATTATTGTATGAATCGGTCACAGAATTGGCCTAGCCGAATTTACCTGCGCTCAATGGAAAATTCAAAAATATGCTCACCACACGCATATCTTGTTGAAAAGCGAAAACTAATTACAAAACTAATTCAATGTCATCTACTCCTAGATACCTAATCATACAATGAAAAGCGAAGCATTCATTTCGATTGGTATTTTGAAAAAAGACGTGCGATAAAACCAAGACACTATGGGACATTGCTATTAAGAGGTAACTCTCGCCAGTTACACTAACGAACAGAAATATTACATGAATTGACTTGCATATTACATCCATTAACTGGCCAAGGGGAAAAGAAAAAACTTCTTTTACCGTGAAACATTTAGCCTTTTAAACATGATCACTCCTCATCAGACATGTAGTCAGATGAAGCATAGGTTGTGTTGTAAACGGTCCGATTACTAAATTGAACACCATGGATCCCGATGCCTCTCTTGAATTGGTTACAAATTTCTAGCATTCCATAACGCCAAACTCGGCGGGCCATGCGGTTATTTTCAGCCCTTATACGGTCTATAGCTTGTTCGAGTTGCAACAATGAAGTGCGCGGCATATCCCTAGCATAACTGCGTGGACGCTGACTGTGTAGAGCCTCCAATTCGTCCTCATAGAAATCAGCCTCTTCTAATCGCATTTCGAACTCTGCAAGGAGTTCATTGCGGTACTCAAGTCGGTCTGTATTGATGATGGAGTCGTAGGACTTAGGTGGATTGCGAAGGAACCACCTGGTCCTTGGTTTCGAATATTGCAAACCACGGCAGTCCCAGTGATCGCGAATTCCTAGCATTCTCAATGACCTGCAAAACAAAACTTTTGCTCTTTAGCCCACAATGTTTCATTAGGCACAGTTTGACAACTCAAATACTAAATCAATTTAGAAAAATCATGGCTGCCAAAATCTTAATTTAGAGACACTAGTCTATGAAACAACAAATGGTTGGGGAGTGTGGAACATCACAACACCATAGTGTATGAACCTGCCTTTTGCAATGGAGCACCTAACTGAATTTTATTTATTTGTAATTATGGAACAGAATGAGGTTTATATAGGAGTTGATAATAGAAGTTATAAGTGTCCCTGCTTTAAATGTTAAATGTGTTTGTCTGAATGTGGGGAATGATCCTACCCACCAGTATTTCTCTGAGGTTTCATATACTGTATGTGTAGTCACTTCATTTGCAAGTCCTAGGTTTCGAAGATTGAGTGTGTGACTGATTTGACATCATAAGCTGAATGCTTCTGAAGCTGACAGAGGTGACAGCGATATGACGGGGTGACGTGGATCTTTTAAGAGTCAACACTAATTGTTATAAAAATTCGCTGAACGAATTTGTTACAAAACATAAGTAAAAATGAATTATTACACCAACAAACAAATCCCCAACCATTTGTATTTTTAATTGTAAAATACTATATTGTAAATAGTGATTAGTGATATGTCAATTAATCACCTACAACAAACAAATTAAATAAATTTAATGCAAATTACACTATTATACTTATATTTGTTCTCATTTCTTACATAATGTAAATGCTTAAGTATTCTAGAATGCCCTGATTGCTTTTAATGGTGGAAACAAATATACCAAAATGTTGCACCTTATCATCTAATTCTACTTATATATAAAGTGATAAGTGTTATAAATATTTACTAGTATACATTTGTGTTAATATAGTCATATCACAAATGCTAAAATAGTATATTGTAAATAATGATAGGTTATGTGTCACTTAATCACTAACAATAAATGAATTGTGTAATGCGCAATGCTTTAATTACTATCTATTAGCAATAGCCTATTAGCCTTTATTTATACAATACATTCACAGTATACATTGTATACCTATGTAATATATAATTTTGTAAACTAATTTGGTAAATCAAATTACCAAATTGAATTCAAAAACAGTACGAAACTGTACTATTACCGAGTTGGCATGACGCAGTTAGTGTATTCAAATTGTCTGTAGTTTGTTTATTGTAATTTGGTTTTTATCGCAATTTCGCATTCAAAGCAATTTACAATTTACAATTTACAATTTGCATTCTTTAATAGTGTAATTTTTTTGTTGAGGGGGCAAAGGGTGACTACCCGTCTACTTCGGGAGGCATAGTTATCTTAACCCATTTTACCAATGTCAACCAAGGACCATCTCTTCTTCTCACCTTGGTGTAATCAAGTTAAGGTATATTACTGTAACTCTCTAAGTATTAGGTGTAACTATATAGGTTACGTGCGTAACATAATATTGATGAGTAAGAACAAATGAATTTAGACATTAGGCGTAAGCGCAACAAATGTATATATTAGAAACATAAAACGTTCAATTGTGATATCAATTGAATTTGGGCATTACAGTAAATGAATACGTTTATAATAATTATATAATAAATTTAACTCAAGTATCATAGTATAAGACTATTCCAATTCCCTGTTCATCCTATACTCCAACAAAATATTTTCTAATCAAAATATGAATTACAACCATCAAACTATAGCTTTTGAAAAGATGAGATTTGACTAAATTACTAAAGATTTTAACATATTCAATCGGTGTCAACAAATGACTATGGACTATTTTCTTCTTATATATTTCTCTTTCATTCTAAAAGCATCTATCATTGACAATAATAATTTTTCACTTTCTTAGAGTTATGGTTAACACAATTGGTCCGGTAACAATCACAAGCTTAAAACACATAAGAGTAAGAGGTAAAGTGTAACAATTACTAAATAGTTTTAGTTAGGGGTGTGCATTCGGTGCAAAATCAGTAATTTGGTTAATTGAATTCGGTAATTCGGTTATTTTTCCTCTGAAAGCCTAAAACCATTTACAATTTCGAATTGAATTTGGTAAATTGAAATCAATTACCAAAATGAATTCAAAAAAGGTACAAAAACCATATTATTACCGAATTGGGACTTTTGCTAGTTTATTTAATTGTTTATAGTTTGTATGGTGTAATTTGTTTTTATCAATTATCACAATTTACTAATTAAAGCATATTACAATTTACAATTTACATTCTTTAATAGTGTAATTTGCAATTTAGGTCTCTAAATTTTTGTACATTCATTGTGTTTCTCATTAATAAAATTTTTATTCTTGATTTGAACCCCAAATTTATCCACAATATAACATATTAGTCATGTTCTACCTATTTGAAAAATTATTTCAAAGTCATTTGATCCCTTATACATACACAATTATATCTCAACTCCTTGGTTAGTGATAAGTGATATTAGTTACAATTTCTAATCTAAAAAATTATAATTTACAATGAATCAATGCTTAGTGCTATTCCACTTAATCACTTGTGGTTTACAAATTACATGTAATGTATTGTAATGCACAATGCATTACACTTATTATCCTTGTTTCTTAGTTTTTGCATAAATTAAATGCTTTATTTGCAAATGATTTGATTGTTTTCAAAAGTGAAAACTAATATACCAATCTACTAATATGTTGTCCACTTGTCCTATTTTCTAATTCTAGTTATGTATCAATTGGTGTAAGTATTATAGTAATGTATTATTGTATATTACTATTAACATAGTCATGTTTTTTCCACATTCTAAAATAGTATATTATAAATAATGAGTAGTGATATGTCACTTAATCACTTATAATTCACCAATTAAGTAATTGTAAGGCATAGTGCATTGTACTTGTATTTATTCTTATTTCTTACATAATTTAAATGCTTTAGTTGCAAATGACTTGATTACTTTTAATGGTGAAAACTAATATACTATACTTATCATCTAATTCTAGTTATATATAAACTGATAAGTGTTATAATTATTTACTATTATATATTTGTATTAATATAGTCATATTACAAATACTAAGATAGTACATTGTAAATAATGATTAGTTATATGTCACTTAATCAGAGTTCACAAATTATGTAATGTGCAATGCATTAATTACTATCTATTATTAATAGCTTATTAGCCTTTATCTATATAATATATTCATAGTATATATTACATACCTATATATATATATATATTATAAACTAATTTGGAAATTCGAATTCGGTAAATCGATAACCTATTTCGTTACCGAATTCCGAATTCGAAATCGGTTATTACCAGATTGAAAATCTCATTACCTATTTCATACCATATTCAAATTTGGTGAATTTGGTATATACCGATTATGTAACCAAATTACCAAATACCCGATTCCAAATTATCAAAATCAATTCGAAATCGGTTATGAAATCGGTACGAACCGAATTTGCACACCCCTAGTTTTAGTATGGAGTTCTCCATTTTAATTATCATTATTATGTACTTTAATCATTTCGAATGTTTTATATTTTTAATTAGTAGCACGATTAAAATGCAATAACTCTAACTAAAAGATTGACAGTCATATTGTTATGACAAAAACTAAGATTAGAAAAGCTTTACAACTTAAACCAAGATTCAACATAATTTTAATATAGTAATAATATAAAATAGACAATACATAACTTCGTGTTTATCTAGTCGAAATTGTTCCCCACTAGGGGTAAGCATTCGGTGCAAAATCAGTAATTCGATCAATTGAATGCCCTTAATTCGATTATTTTTCATCTAAAATTTGAAATCGTTTCCAATTTCAAATTGAATTTGGTAAATCGAAAACGGTTACCAATTTGAATTAGAAAACGGTATGTAACTGTATTATTATCGAATTGGGACTTTTGTTAGTTTGTTTAGTTGTTTATATTTTTTTTTGTTATATTTTGTTCTTTAATCAAAATTTAGTAGTTAAACAATATCACAATTTACATTCTTTCATACGGATTTTGCAATTTACTATTCCAAATATTTGTATACTTCATTGTGTTTCTCTGTACTAAAATTTTTTATTCTTGATTTGAACCCCAAAATTATTCACATATTAACATATTAGTCATGTTATACCTATTTGAAAAATTAACTCGAAGTCATTTGATCCCCTACATATACATAGTTATGTACTAAAAAAAATTAACTCAAAGTCATTTGATGCCCTACGTATACATAGTTATGTACTAAACTCCTTGGTTAGTGATGTGACAGCCCCACTTTCCCCAAAGGTAAACCAGAGGGGTCAGCGGACCGCCTGCCCAACTCTCGCCAGGACTCAAAAGATATAACCATAAAACCATAGTAAAAGAAACCGACAAATTCTTATAAATTACAACCTCTAAAATTTCATCAAGGTTACGTTGGAACAACTCTAAAATTCTACAAACCATCTAAGGCATCCATTATCTTCCAACTTATATAAAAGGAAAAGAAAATCCACAAAAACTAGAATCCTCGATTTCCGTGCACCCTTCCGGACCTGTTAAGGAAAACAAAGCTTATGGGTGAGCAAAGCTCGTTGAGGCCAAGAATTCATGCACAAGTGATTAAAGCAATAACACATTGACGAACAATAATGAAAACCGGAAAAACATACTGGTATAAAATATTCACTGAAAATGATACAACTTGCCGCTCCATCATTCTTTCCAGGACTTCAACGGAAACGTTGACACTCCGTCAACCACTATCTCACAGACCGTAGCAATCACTTTACTCTCACCCGTCTACTTACACCCCCCCTGTCAAACAAAGAATATCGTTAAACCAAGTCGGATGAAGGCACCTCCCGCCCATAGGCGACATACTACCGGCTTGGTAAATGAGTCGACGACTACACTCCAATCGACTTAATCAACATCGACCCAAACGGGAGGAGAGGTACCTCCCACTCTCTTTGAGTGTGAATTTTATCTGTAGCCCCACCTTCCCTATGAACCAAAGGGGTTACTGAGCTCTCGCCAGGGACTCAATAGCTAAAATAAACCAACAATGCAAAACTGATAAAACTAAATTCTCCCACTTCAAAAGTCAACCAACATAGATACATAAACTCACACTACCATTCAAACTTAAAGTCAACAGGGAAGTAAGGATACAACGCCAAAAGCTAAACTTATCCATAGTTGGGTTTTACAGTACATCATTCCTTAACAAAAGTAACGACAAAAACTTATACTAAACGCTCGTACGTCCAACCCTGAGCTCGGGCAAATCCCCCTACTAAGGAAAACAAAAGGGAAAATAGGGTGAGCTAAAGGCTCAATGAGGTTCCAAATACAAGCAGCCAGGTATACAAGAATAATTCACTTATCAAACAAGTGTCACAAATAAATTCACCAAATAAATTAAACACATTTAATTAAAGGATACGGATGGCTTTCAAAAGCCAAATTCCCGAAGCTTGATCAATCACCTCCTGTTGACTCTCCGTCAACATTTACAACTCAGAATCAAACAGTAGATCCCCACTTATCACCAGACACCAACCACCGTTTCACCCCCTACCGGGCCCGAACACCCCAACAAATCAAATTTTAGGTGATACTCGAGTATACCAGTTTTTCCGGATTTCACATTTCATATCTCGTGGTTCGTCAACTTCCCCGACCAAGCCCGTGCCGGCTCGAGTCGATTGACTCACCAACTAGGTTTTGAGCTCGAAACAAATCATATTTGTCGATGGGATATTACCCAAACGACTCACAAATCAAATGTGGCCAAAAGCCATTTCACATGAATTCATATATTCAAGTACAAAATTTCACGCACCGGAGATCGAGTGTGATAAAGTACGCACTCGTCTCGATCACACTAATTGGCTCACAAATCACAAATCACAAATCATCACATAGTTCAAGTATTTCAATATTTCAGATATCACATTGGCCAAGTAACAAGCATGAAACACTCACCGAGTCGAGTGAAATATCTTCAAGTATTCGCACCCAAATCCTCCTTACTTCCTCCTTCAAAGTCTAATATCAAATAAAATGGAACATATTTAAGCTCGGCTGCCCAACCAAACGTGATCAAATGCATATGCTCAATGTTTCTTTTCATGGGATAAAAGTCGTATTTTGGATGCACAAATCACGAAATGACCAATCCAGTTTATGAAGATGAGCAAATAAAAGTCTTAACAACATCCTAGAACCACGCATGAGTGGGTCGGGGCACGGCAAGAAGACATGAGAATCGAAAGGATTAAAAGAAGCAATCGCAGAATTGAAATCAATGTTGGACAGGTTTGTCAAGGTTCAGTAACTTGATCATAACTGTAGCCACGCTTATCGGATTGGAGTGTAATTTATGGTGTTTCGAAGCTAAGACATAGCTCTACAACTTTCATGAGAGGTCAGGTATCAGTTCATGCTTTATCACACTCAAAATGGCAAATATCAGAGAAGCAAGAAAAACTGTCGGAAAAATTCAGGCTGGACGAACAGTCTCGGGAAAATAGTCATAACTCGACGTAGAAAAATCAAAATCAAGCTCCGTCAGTGGCGTTTAAAACTAGGTTCATAGGGCTTTCTAACGGTATAAGGCTTGGATGCTAATTCATTTTCTACAGGTAACAGTAACCTCGGAAAGTGGGCAGTTTTTCATTCCTGTTTTCTGAGAAAAATTTTAGGTTAGTGGCGATTCTTCTATCAACCTTTTAAAACCATTTCCCTCATTTTCCAAGGTGTTAAACCAGCTAAAACAGCAATTAACTTCATCATTGAAGCATCACAAAACATCAAGCAATTTATCAAACACTTGGCGGCTAACGAATGAAACCTAAACTCATGTTAGCAAACACAAGATTTCCTTCCATTATCTCTTCTTCCAAACATCAATAAACACCTCAACACATCTAACCAACAACCCCCAAAGGTTTAAAGCTCATTAAAGCATATTTAAAAGAGGTTTTACCTTGCCAAAGGTGTGAGCAAAACCACCAAAAACTCCACTTCTTGCCACCAAATTTGAAGTTGAAGGAGTAGCCTAGGTGAGTAATTTACCTAAAGCTGTTTTTCCTACACTAGAATTGACTAATTTTAGCCTAGGGTTTGGTGTTCTTGCTTGAGGGAATGGCCGGCCAAGAGGGTGAGAGAGAGAGGGAAATTTGCTTCAAATTTTTGAATTGGAAGATTTATATAAGATGGCTTAAGGTCAAGACATCATAGGTAGTTGACAAGTGGCACATTCTTGGCCAAAAATAAGATGATGTCTTGCTAATTAGCATCAACCCCTAATTAAAAAAATATAACCCACATAAAACCACATAAGTTTAATGCATTTATCCATATAAAACATGAAAAATAAAATTCTAAATTAAACCATGTAATGCACATGAAATTAAGCACTTTAGAAAAATTAATGCACTAATGACTATATGATGCACTCAAGTAAAATTCCTTCTTTTCTCCCTCTTCTTTTTTTTTTTCCCTAGGGTTCTCACACTTACAACCGTTTGGTTCTAGCATGTCAAGAACAAGCACACGTACAAGCATTTTACGATTTCAATTCAAGTAAGTCCAAACAAGGGTGAGCGCGGTAAAGTACACGCTCACCAAGTCAAACAAGCATGCTTTCAAATGAATTTCATCAAATCAGACATCCAAGCATGAAAACAACAAGCACTTGAACACTCACCAACAGTTGAGCGTAAGCAAGATAATGTAGAAGTCAAACACGTTTGTCAACGTCCACGGACTCACCTGGAACATGCAAATCAAACCATCAACCTTTTGGTTTCTAATTAAAGCAACCTTGTCGTAAGACTGGAAGAAAACCATTTCAAATGTGAACTGACGCGACATGCATAAACCTAATGATGAACTAAGCTCTCATAAACGCTTATAATCACTTAAAATAGCAAAAGAAGCACATACGTGGGCGTTGGACGGAAAATGGACGAGGACAAAATGAAAACGGAAAACACACACTGAAAGGTGCAAAAATAGTTTTGACACCTTGTACGCCATTGCCCATATCTCAGGCTACAAGTGTCGGATTTGAGCGTACGAGGTGCTGTTTCGAAGATAAGAGAACAAGCTACAACTTTCATGAAGACAACTTCAACCCAGATTTACTCCTTCTAGGTCAAAAACGCAGAAACAGTTTCAGAAATTTTGCCATCAGAATGTACGACAGGCTCACTTCAAACGGACATAACTTAGTGCTCACAAATCGAAATCAAGAAATTCCAGATGCATTGGAAAGCTAGAACGAAGGGTTATAACTTTTGTGTTTTGGCCAAAAGCTAAATCACAAAGGATCAACACGAAAAACGAAGCCAAAGTTGCTGCCGGTAAAATTCTATTTTCCTGTTCAACACCCAAACAAGTTTCGTGCAACTAAATCGCACCCATGCAAATTCCATTGACTCGATTGCGACAACAAACATGCAATGCAGCCCCTTACATGCCACACACTGCCCCAAACATGCACACACACACACCACACACAACAATCCAAGAAACTAAACCAAACGGAAAACCTTAGCTCACTAGTGGGAATTCAAGAGCCCACACAACCAAGTGGGAATCCAAGAGCCCACTCAATCATTTAAATCAACAAACCAACATTAATTCCTACCATTAGCACTTAAAACAAAACCCTAACCCTAACTCAAAATCATGGCTAGGCACAAATACATCAAAATCAACCATTCTAATCCATAGAATCATTCCATAAGCTAAAAATAAGCATGAACCAAGCCATGGGAATCACAAAACCCCACAACTCATAATCTTCATCCAAATTCAAGCTTGTAGAAAATAGAAGAAACCTTTCTAGATGATGTTCTTGGTGAAACCCCAAGTTTCCAAGTCCAAGCTCCACCTACTAGCTCCAAAACAAAATCAAATGGTTGAAAGTTGCAAAATCTCCAAGCTTTTCTTCCTTTTTTTCCTCTCTTTTTTTTTCCTTCTTTTCTTCTCTTCACTCACGGTTTTCCTCTTGTTTTTTTTCCTTTGCTTGGCCGGCAACTTCAAGCTTTTAAATAGTCCAAAAGATAAGCTCAATTGGATATTTTTAGCTAGTCAAAATGTGGTCAAAATTAGCATGCCAAAAACCTACCAACTTAGATTATTTCCACTCTTACCCACATAATTTCTTTTCCTATCAAATTAGTCCATAGGTACTAATCTATCAAAACTTAATCTCACCTACATAGGCCACTATTCACCTAGAAATCTTAATCACTCGCCTAATCATGCATTAACCACTTGCCTAATCATGCATTAACACACATACAATCAAGGAGTAACAAACTCGTAATTGAACATAAAACTTACATTCATTTTCAAAACTAGGGTTTTGTAAGTTTTACAAAATCAACCTAGGGTTTTATCAAAATCTAGGGTTTTCGAAACAAATTAGGGTTTTAGGTTTCAAATTAGGATTTTTTTTTAAACGTGTAAAACAGGATTATTAAAACAAAACACTTTGAAAAGTAAAGCAAAGCATACAAACACCTTGGCAAACAATAATGCCTATAATAAACTTTAAACAAAATATGAAAGTCGGTACGGGTCCTCACAAGTGATAAGTGATATTAGTTACAATTTATAATCTAAAAACTTATAACTTACAATGAATCAGTGATTAATGCTATGCCACATAATCAACTGTGGTTTATAAATTATATGTATTGTATTGTAATGCACAATGCATTACAGTTACTGTTCTTATTTCTTAGTTTTTGCATAAATTAATTACTTTATTTGCAAATGATTTGATTTTTTTCAAAATTAAAAACTAATATGCTAATGTGTTATGTGTCGTCCTTATTATTATTATTATTATTATTATTTTGCTCCTTTGTTGGGCCACAGGCCCTTTACACACAAACTAGTCTAGGCATTGCCACCCCAATAACATCATTAGCCGACAGCTTCTGAATGCTATGAGGGGGTTGATTTAGTATGCAGTCCTAGGTCAAGATTCATGTGTGTTTTATTGGACACCGGCCCATTCTTTACAAAGCCAGTTGCAGATTGCCAACACCAAATTATGGTGCAATGACTCCTTATTTTCTAATTCTAGTTATGTATAAAATGGTAAGAAATATATTTATGTATTATTGTATATTTTTACTACTATGGTCATATTACGAATTTTAAAATAGTATATTATATATATTATTTAGTGATATGTTCCATAGGACTACATTTTACTTGGACGGTGGGTAAAATTGTATTTTTTTTTCATTGAGGGTGCAAAATGTGACCACCCCTCAACGTCCAAGGTGCAGAATGTGTAATGTAGTAGTGTACATTTCTAGTTCTATGGTGTAACTAATACTGCTGTATGTGTAACATTAAATAGGATGATGATACATTATCATCTTCTTAAAGGTGACTTCTAGTCGTGAATGGCTGTATATAATACCTTCAAATGATTTACTCTTATATCCAGAATACTAAGTCTTGTACGCATTCATAACGAACGTATAGTTTTACATTGCTGTCAACATTTCTGTCCTACAAACTAAATATTACAAAACCACTACAGCATGAAAATATATCACCGGGTGTTCGAAGGAAGTCTTCGTATTCTTTCCCAATGAAGAATATCACTTTTTTCCAAAAAATAAAAAAGTACAACAATGGCGTACATTGAAACATAGTCATTCTTATTAGATCTTAACTAAAGCTGGTGCGATTTTGCACGTCATCTAAACATAAAGTTTGACAGTGAAGTGCAAGAACATCATAGCCTCGAAGTTCATTATCATGTGAGTCGAATGCCCCTGATGCATATACCACTTATTTTGTTGGTAAATCAACAGTAAACTGACAGAAAACTTGCTTAGGAAGTGTGGATTGCTGCATTCCCATCATCCAAGTCCTCAACCTGTGAGCGACATTTACATCCAAGTAGACAATTCATTGATAATGCCACCAAACATTAATCTCTAATTTGAAATAGATGGTCATCTACCTGATTTGCATTTGCAAATTCATTTCTAGCCAGCCAGTCTCCTTGGTTGGTGTAACTACAACTCTGGCACATTTGCATAAATATTACCATAGACGACATAAAGTAATTTTTTATAGTTGATATGCATTATCATTACATAACAATAATTATTATCATCTACTGTGGCTACATTGAATAGTAGATATGCCTGCAATAGCTGAGTAAAGGAGGTCCCTAGGTTAATTGGTTGCCTTGTCGGAACCCCATATAAACTATGCATTATGCTTTCATCTCCCTATACATGATCAGGGGATAGGTTAAACATTTACATTTGCTAATACAAACTTACATCTTTTCTAAGTTAGAAACTACACAGAGCAATAGGTATTTAAACTATCTAAATGGTTACACCGGAAAACATAAAAGTTACACCAAATTGCAACCGCGTTACACCACCAAACTGCATTTTCTAAATGCACTATGACTATCCTATCACTTGCATCAAGAACTTGAACCACATAATACACAATTCACATATATGAGATATGGGATTCAACAGTGGCATAGCAATTTCAATAATCTGGAATAAACTCATTAATTCACTTCCCATATTTAGTTAATATAGTTAGCATGCATCTAACCTGTTGCATCCTTTGGCTGCTGTATAAACCAACGGTGAGAGGGGCGTTAACAGAAATGGATCCATGAGAAGAGAGCCAACTCGTGCTGCTTTCCATTCCAGGAGTTCTCCCTGGCGTTCCAGCATTTGTGGACTACTTCGTACAAGAATAAACATTTGATTAGACAATTCAAGACATGTTAATTAACTCTTACCATCATTTTTACATAGAAACAAAGTTATTTACATTTCCACGTCGATCCCGGAACTCCCGACTTCTGCGGTACTTCTTCCTATCAAGTTTGTCAGTCCAACTTCGAATCTTCTTCTTTGTCTTATCAACTGTTTGCTTCTTTATGCCACGAGCTTTCATCCCGCTACACCCTCCACCAGTTTTATGTTGGTCACTCTATGTCGCACTAGCCCTCCCCCCCAAGTTCGAATTTCCATTGTCGCAACGAGTGCTACAAGAAAGTATCTGTTCAACTTTCTTACTAAGTTCGTTCATTGTCTTAGCAAAGAGTGAGGTCGCATCTGGATTCCTAGCTGCACCTGCTGCAACTTTTAGCGCCTGGGGCCTACCGATACCTATGACCAACATCAAGTTCTGGTTCTGAATGAATTTCTAATTGTGCAGTATCAATAGCGATGCCATCTCTAGCCTCCCGTGTCCATCTCTTCATTATGTATGCATCATGAATAACTTTAATCTCCAATTTATCAAGAACTTTTATGCAATGGGCGCACAGAATTCCATCAGAATGAAATTTGTTACAGCTGCACAAAATGGACTGAGTTGATGGATAATAACTCACGGTACGGACATATCCACCTTTATAGTTGCCAACCGAATACTCTGTCACCTCTTCACTGAACTTCATCGCCCTTACAACTAAAGCACTTGACTCGTCAAATTCATTTTGAAATTCTTCAAATATGGCTGGAGTGTAAATGGATGCAGCCTGATTTAGCATCGGTGACCTTTTCAAGCAAAGTCTTGGCAACTTTTGTCTTGCCTCATACTCGGCAGCTAACTCTTTCTGCCTCTTCTTCCCTACCACAGTACAGAAGTGATTGAAGAATTGAAATAGATTGTGGTCTGACTTCAAATGTGCCTTAATTTCAGAGTTAAAACTCTCACTCAATTGGGTGCTTCGCATTCCTGCTGTCCACCATTCTTTTGTATGACACCTAGCCCATTTATGCCTCAACTCAAACATATCACTAAGCCATTTGTTTTTTGCCTCACTGTGCTCGGCCATCATTTCAGCCCATACTTTATCTAAATCATCTTCTTCTTCTATCCAATGCATGCAATCCATAAACTTCCGATAAAGTGAATACTCAGTCTTGAAGTGATTGGCTAGGTGCTTCACAAAATTCCTCTTAATATGAAAAGTGCACAACCCATGATAAGTCTCTGGCATAACTCTTGACATAGCCGCTGCCATTGCAGCATCTTGGTCAGTGAATATTGTTCTCGGATGCTTATCCGCCATTGCCTCTAGAAAACTCTCAAACAGCCATGCGAAAGAATCAACGGTCTTGTCATATAACAATGCTGCACCAAAAACAACCATCTGTCGGTGATGATTAAAACCAATAAATACTCCTAGTGGCCTGTACTCTCTATTTGTCCTATATGTTGTGTCAAATGTAACTACATCACCGAAATATGAATAATCAACTCTCATTTGAGCATCTGCCCAAAAAATATTTGTTATTTGTTTCACAAATAATTAGTGTAAAAATAATTCAATTATTGCCAACCGTCTAAAGTACCACATCAAGTTTCCTGCCTCCATACTTTAGACTCCTCTCCCTCCTAGTCCCAAGAAATGCCTCTTTATGTCTTCTCGTGTGCATCCCAGGTTTGTGCCCCGCTTGTTTCACCATCAAGTCATACATTTTGCTAATTGATAGACCAGTATCTTCGCAACTCCAGGTTTCAATTTGTTGTGCCTCATTTATTTTTCTTTGTGACACCATGAAGTGCCGGCATTCTAGTAGATGTAATTGGTGATTATGTTCTTCTACAAAATCTGAAACAACATATTTCTTTGATTGTCTATTCAAGATGATACCCATTCTTGCACCACATCCCATTTTAGTTTCTGCTCTCGAGGCCTTTTGGTATTTACATCCTGCATCTGCTTCGCCTACCCTCTTTGGTGCAGGTGAACCTCCTTGATGTTAGCACTTTCTCACTATTTCTATTGCCATACTCCTTTCAAGACACTAAACCCAACTGCTGCAGATAAGAGTTGTAGAAATCAGTGCGCACCTTCTTCCGAGTCAAACTCCATCCGCAGCCTTGGAATGCCATAACTAGGTGATTGCAAATTTACATCTTCACCCAACTCCATCCCCCTGATTCATAGTAATTGATAGGATTTTTCTTTACTCCACAAATTTTACAAACCTTTTAAACCCTATATCACCGCAAGTATACGGATCGTTTATTGAGTATAGGGAAATATAGGTGTCGATCCCACGAGGAACTATGGTTTTGCAAACACTAAAATTTAATCACTTGCTTTGTTATCTAGATAGACAATAATATGAAAAGTAATAAAGTAAAGAAAGCTAGATAAAGGGAGAAGCGGTAAACCGACCTAGGACGAGGGATAAAGCAATTAAAACCAACCGTTAGGGTGTCAAAGACATCCATTGGTGGAAAACAAGAAATAAGAAAGCAAGTAAAGAAATTAGAGAATTAGGTTGGAGAGAGTTTTTAAGATCAAATTGGAGGAATCCTAGAGCTTTGGAATTCCTTGTTAAGTTAAGATTAGAAGTTAGTCAAGTTTATTAAGTCCTTTCTCCAATGATTCGCTAAGGTGTAACTTCCTTGTATGCCACCACTTTCAATGGTCATGTAGTGCAAGTTCTCGTAAGATGAACTAGTCACTGGAATCGCCGCCAATTCCTTAACTTGAATCTTCCTTGACCTATTTTCATAGAGAAAAGAGAAACAAGTTAAATAAGCTCAATGAAGTTATAGTATAAAACCAAAACCAACCAACTATATTCACTACTTTCGTGAGAATATAAGTTAGTGCTTAAGAACTTAGATCTTGTTGAAGGCAAGTTTTCATTACTCATCAACATCAAATCAATTATAGTTGGTAGCTAATCAACCATAAAGCATGAGCACAAGTCTTAAACTAACAAAATCATGGAGGACATAAATCACTTAACTACTTCATAATCACCACTAAAACAAGTTCATCCTAACTCTAGGATTAAAGAGGCTTAGCTAGATATCATATTAAGAACATTTAAGCATGAAGCAAACTTGCACAAAGCCATGAAATTAAGCACAAGAGATAAAGGAAGAAGGAATCTTATTCAATATCTTGAAGTTGAATCCATAAACCTTAGTTCATTAACTACAAAAATACCAAAACACACAAAAACTACATAATTAAACCTATTAAAACATGCAAAATATTGACTTATCAAACTCCCCCACACTTGAACCATTGCTTGTCCTCAAGTAAGAAGAAATACACACCAACAATGATTAAAGTGTTTGTGCACCTAATTTCATTTTCTCAAAACAAAGTAGATAACCAATTTGCAATTATCCAATAAACCACAAGTACTTATAATATCAAGTAAAAGAGAGTAATCATACCATAACCACAAGTAGCTTAATTCAATTCTGCATTCCTTACCCAATTTCACAAGCAAGGTGAATCATATAGCCAATAATGCTTCCTAAACCCATAATCATCTTCAAGAAAGGGATTTATTCATATCAAACATATATTTAAATTGTGAAAATGCCTTTTGACGACGAGAAGATCGACATTTTTAGATGAAGATCCCCTGTTACTCAACATTTCACTTTATTTGCCTACTCTTTATTCAAGTACCGTTTGACACGAAAGTCGACATTTTTAGATGAAGACTCCCGGTTACTAAGCACATTGGAGTAGATCTTTCATTTTTCATCTTTTCTCAATTTTTTTTTTGTTAAGTAAGAAGGAATATAAATAAACATACCCTCAAAAGAATAATCATGAGAAAAGTACTACATTTATCAACCACATTTATCATTCTACTATGTAAAAATCAAATAAAGAGAAGAAATCTTCTTAAACATACTAAATTAGGCATAATTTCCTCCATTTTACAAGATATACTTCCTTAAATTGCAAAATTTTAATCACAAAATAGTCATCTCCAAGTTATTTGAGAATTTGAAACATATTAGTACAGATTTTGGAACAGATTTTGGCAAATTTTCATCAAATTACAATCACATAATTCCTCTCCCACACTTAAAATGCACATTATCCTTAATGTAAGAAGGAATAAAAGATAAGAAAAGAAAGAAAGAAATACCCCTTGTAATGTGAATGAATTGGTCCACTTTGCCTTTTCCCTTGAATAACATTAAATACCTGAAAAATTTGAACAAGAAACTGCGGAAAAGGTTAAACCCATGGATCCGAGTCGAGGTCGCTTCCATGGATTTGGTCGGTAGCTCGAAGTTGATCCGGACCCATGGATCCGCGTGATGCGCATCGCATTGTCATGGATGCTCAGAAAACTTCTCGATTCTTGATCCAGATGATCCAGGTATACCTCGTATCTACTCAGCAGATCCTTCGAAATGCACGGTTCGCAATTTTTCTCAACTCGTTTCATTGAACAATCAATTTCTACTATTTCGTAACAAAATCCTGCATGTTAATTATGCAATGCACCTTCTAACACATGTAACATGATCAAAACAACATAATTAACCGCATTTCTTGAATCAAAACAACTAAAACACAAATTGAGGTATGAAGATGTTTGCATTTTCACTATTCATCGTGCACCAAAAGGTCAAATTTTGCATGCTTTACTTTCCTATAAAACAAACTAAACTAACACACTTAAGAACATAAAACACAAATGCTTTAACATAAAACCAAACAAACTAACACAATTTTAAACAAAATTGGTTGCCTCCCAAAAGCGCTTTTGTTTAAAGTCGCTTTCTCGACTCAAAAGTGTTCCTCTTTAAAATCTCTTTGAGGTGAAAAGGAACTTGTTCCTTCCAAGGCTAAAGCTTTTGGTTCCATTCTTTTCACATGAAACTTCCCTTTCTCCAAATTATCCTCAACATCAAACAAAGAAAGATTAGAATTATCACATATAGAATGAGGAATTTTCGAGAAACATTTAAAACAATCCCAAAGTTTACTTGGTTTTTTCCTTTTTCTTCATTAACTTTAGGGATTTCATGCTCTATAAAGATCTCTTTTCCTTTGTTCTTCAAATGGAACATGTCATTAACAAATAACCATCATTATGCAATTCTTGAACAATATCTACCTCTTTGGCTTAAAAGTTTTCCATGCCATAATTCAAGATCTTTATTTTCATGGATGTTAAACACCAATTCTTCTTCATTCACTCTAAACTTAATTATGCCTCTTGAACATCAATTAGAGTGCGGCAGTGGCTAGAAATGGTCTACCTAATATAATAGGTAAATGAACATCTTCTTTCATGTCAAGCACAATAAAGTCGACCGAATAAAGAAATCCTTAACCTTTATAAGGACATTTTCAATCCTACCAACGACGCTTTTAATGACCTAGCCGCCAATTGAAGAATGATGTTTGTGTCCTTCATCTCCCTTAAATCAAGTCTCCGAGCTATGGAAAGTGGCATCAATGATACACTTGCACCTAAATCACACAAAGCATTAGAAAATTGGAGATGACCAATGGTACAAGGTATAGTAAAGCTTCCTGATCCTTGAGTTTTTGTGAGATTTTATTTTGAATTCTAGCCAACATTCCTCCGCTTAATGCTATGGTATCATAATCTTCAATCTTCCTCTTTTGGACATGATATCCTTCAAAATTTAGCATAAGAGGGGATTTGTGAAATAGCATCAATAAAAGGAATGTTAATTCTTATTTGTTTAAACATTTGTGCAATTTTTTTCAAATTCCTTCTCCTTATTGCTCTTCTTCAACCTATCGGAAAAGGAATAGAGTTAGAAGCATTTTAATAGGAATATGAGAAGAAGGAATATCAATATCAACATGGTTATCTACTCTTCCTTTTCCTTATTTTCCTCATTTTCTTGAATTTCACCACTTTTACCAAGGTTAGTATCCTCTAATGTTTTACCACTCCTAAGAGTGATTGCATTAACATGTTCTCTTGGATTAACCTCAGTTTTACTTGGAAGCTCCCCCGGTTTTCTTCCATTAAAGGCATTAGATAATTGACCCATTTGAAATTCTAGACTTCTATGCATATGGTCAATTTTCTTATCCATTTGTTCAAACCTTTCATTTGTACCTTGAGCATGCTTTTCTAGAGCTTTTCCCAAGTTGGTTGAGATTCAAGTGGTTTAGAAGGAAATCCGGGTGGATTAGAAGACCTTTGGTTATGAGGTTGATCCCTCCATCCAAAGTTAGGATGATTCTTCCATCCGGGATTATAAGTACTTGAATAAGGATTGTTTTGAGGTGGTCGGTTGAAATTGTTGGCAAAGTTAACTTGCTCAACATTCTTACACATGCAAGTGTCATGATTACCACCACAATTAGAACAATAAGCATTATTTACACAAGAACTTAAACCATTTCCTCCTTGTTTATTAAACATGCTAGTAAGATTTTGCATTTGAGCACATAACATGTTAATAGTATCAGTTCATACATACCGCCGATCTTCTTGGTTACCTCTTTCATTAGCCCATTGGTAATTGTTGAAGCCATTTCTTCAACCAAACCTTGAGCTTCTTCGTAGATTTTGCCATTAACGATCCACGCGGCATCTATGATGTTTTGGTTGGTATAGAAAGACCTTGATAGAACGTTTGTACTACCAACCATTCAAGACCATGGTGAGGGCATCTTCTTCGGAAATCTTTGAACCTCTCCCAGCTTCATACAATGATTCACCATCTTGTTGGTGAAAACCTGTAATATCCATAATGGCTTATTAGTTTTAGGAGGAAAATACTTATTCAAAATGCTTTTACCAAATCACTCCATGTAAAAGTATTGGGTGGATGAGAGTTAAACCATACCTTTGCCTTGTCACAAAGTGAAAAAGGAAACAACCTTAATTTAATGGCATCATCACTTACTCCATTGTACTTAGCATACATAAATCTGTAAGTTAGCTAAATGTGTGTTGGGGTCCTCGGTTGCGCTTTCCTCCAAATTGGCTTTGGATCATTTGAATGAGTGCCGGTGAAATTTCAAAGTTATTAGCATTAATAGTCGGCCTTGCTACACTAGTTTGAGCACCGATTCATCCGCAAGGCGTAATCTCAGAATGCACTTGGCCTTGATTCCTCCATTGCTATGGATTGTTCACCTTCACTTTCCACCACAATATTTTCTTCTTGTTGTTGGACACGCTCTTTCTCTCTTCGCCGCTTTGATCTCTTGGATGAAGAGATTGGTGTACCTACAAAGAAACAAGGAAAAATACTACAAAATAAGATCTAGACTAATAAAGCTTGTTTTAATTTTAATGTTGCACCTAGGCCTAGTTTGAGAAACTAGTCTAGGAAAACCGTAGTCCAACGGCGCCAAAAAAACTTGATAGGATTTTTCTTTACTCCACAAATTTTACAAACCTTTAAACCCTATATCACATAGTATACGGATCGCTTATTGAGTATAGGGAAATATAGGTGTCGATCCCACGAGAACTATGGTTTTGCAAACACTAAAATTTAATCACTTGCTTTGTTATCTAGATAGACAATAATATGAAAGTGAATAAAGTAAAGAAAGCTAGATAAAAGGAGAAGGCGTAAACCACCTAAGGACGAGGGATAAAGCAATTAAAACCAACCGTTAGGTGTCAAAGACATCCAATTGGTGGAAAACAAGAAATAAGAAAGCAAGTAAAGAAATTAGAGAATTAGGTTGGAGAGAGTTTTTAAGATCAAATTGGAGGAATCCTAGAGCTTTGGAATTCCTTGTTAAGTTAAGATTAGAAGTTAGTCAAGTTTATTAAGTCCTTTCTCCAATGATTCGCTAAGGTATAACTTCCTTTGTATGCCACCACTTTAATGGTCATGTGTAGTGCAAGTTCTCGCTTAAGATGAACTAGTCACTCAATCGCTTTTGTAATTCCTTAACTCCTTGGAATCTTCCTTGACCTATTTTCATAGAGAAAAGAGAGAAACAAGTTAAATAAGCTCAATGAAGTTATAGCATAAAACCAAAACCAACCAACTATATTCAGTACTTTCGTGAGAATATAAGTTAGTGCTTAAGAATTTAGATCTTGTTGAAGGCAAGTTTTTCATTACTCATCAACATCAAATCAATTATAGTTGGTAGCTAATCAACCATAAAGCATGAGCACAAGTCTTAAACTAACAAAATCATGGAGGACATAAATCACTTAACTACTCATAATCACCACTAAAACAAGTTCATCCAACTCTAGGATTAAAGAGGCTTAGCTAGATATCATATTAAGAACATTTAAGCATGAAGCAAACTTGCACAAAGCCATGAAATTAAGCACAAGAGATAAGGAAGGAAGAAGGAATCTTATTCAATATCTTGAAGTTGAATCCATAAACCTTAGTTCATTAACTACAAAAAATACCAAAACACACAAAAAACTACATAATTAAACCTATTAAAAACATGCAAAATATTGACTTATCAAACTCCCCCACACTTGAACCATTGCTTGTCCTCAAGTAAGAAGAAATACACACCAACAATGATTAAAGTGTTTGTGCACCTTAATTTCATTTTCAAAACAAAGTAGATAACCAATTTGCAATTATCCAATAAACCACAAGTACTTATAATATCAAGTAAAAGAGAGTAATCATACCATAACCACAAGTAGCTTAATTCAATTCCGCATTCCTTACCCAATTTCACAAGCAAGGTGAATCATATAGCCAATAATGCTTCCTAAACCCATAATCATCTTCAAGAAAGGGATTTATTCATATCAAACATATATTTAAATTGTGAAAATGCCTTTGACTAGAAGATCGACATTTTAGATGAAGATCCCCGTTACTCAACATTTCACTTTTATTTGCCTACTCTTTATTCAAGTACCGCTTGACACGTAAAGTCGACATTTTAGATGAAGACTCTTGCTACTAAGCACATTGGAGTAGATCTTTCATTTTTCATCTTTTCTCAATTTTTTTTTTGTTAAGTAAGAAGGAATATAAATAAACATACCCTCAAAAGAATAATCATGAGAAAAGTACTACATTTATCAACCACATTTATCACTCTACTATGTAAAAATCAAATAAAGAGAAGAAATCTTCTTAAACATACTAAATTAGGCATAATTTCCTCCATTTTACAAGATATACTTCCCTTAAATTGCAAAAATTTTAATCACAAAATAGTCATCTCCAAGTTATTTGAGAATTTGAAACATATTAGTACAGGATTTTGGAACAGGATTTTGGCAAATTTTCATCAAATTACAATCACATAATTCCTCTCCCCACACTTAAAATGCACATTATCCTTAATGTGTAAGAAGGAATAAAAAGATAAGAAAAGAAAGAAAGAAATACTCCCCTTGTAATGTGAATGAATTGGTCCACTTTGCCTTTTTCCCTTGAATAACATTAAATACCTGAAAAATTTGAACAAGAAACTGCAGGAAAAGGTTAAACCCATGGATCCGCGAGTCAGAGGTCGCGTTTCAGTTCGCGGATTTGGCTGGGTAGCTCTCAGAAGTTGATCCATGACCATGGATCCGCTGATGCGCATCGCATTGGTCCCTGGATGCTCAAAAACTCTCGATTCTGATCCATGATGCTGAGATCCGCAGGTATACCTCAGCGATCTACTCAGATCCTTCCGAAATGTTCGCAATTTTTCTGCAACTGTTTCATTGAACAATCAATTTCTACTATTTCCAGAACAAAAATCCTGCATGTTAATTATGCAATGCACCTTCTCTAACACATGTAACATGATCAAAACAACATAATTAACCGCATTTCTTGAATCAAAAACAACTAAAACACAAATTGAGGTATGAAGATGTTTGCATTTTCACTATTCATCGTGCACCAAAAAGGTCAAATTTTGCATGCTTTACTTTCCTATAAAACAAACGAAACTAACACACTTAAGAACATAAAACACAAATGCTTTAACATAAAAACCAAACAAACTAACACAATTTTAAACAAAATTGGGTTGCCTCCCAAAAAGCGCTTTTGTTTAAAGTCGTTGGCTCGACTCAAAAGTGTTCCTCTTTAAAATCTCTTTGGAGGTGAAAAGGAACTTGTTCCTTCCCAAGGGCTAAAGCTTTTGGTTCCATTCTTTTCACATGAAACTTCCCCTTTCTCCAAATTATCCTCAACATCAAACAAAGAAAGATTAGAATTATCACATATAGAATGAGGAATTTTCGAGAAACATTTAAAACAATCCCAAAGTTTACTTGGTTTTTTCCTTTTTTCTTCATTAACTTTAGGGATTTCATGCTCTATAAAGATCTCTTTTCCTTTGTTCTTCAAATGGAACATGTCATTAACAAATAAGCCATCATTATGCAATTCTTGAACAATATCTACCTCTTTTGGCTTAAAAGTTTTTCCATGCCATAATTCAAGATCTTTATTTTCATGGATGTTAAACACCAATTCTTCTTCATTCACTCTAAACTTAATTATGCCTTCTTGAACATCAATTAGAGTGCCGGCAGTGGCTAGAAATGGTCTACCTAATATAATAGGTAAATGAACATCTTCTTTCATGTCAAGCACAATAAAGTCGACCGGAATAAAGAAATCCTTAACCTTTATAAGGACATTTTCAATCCTACCAACTGGACGCTTTAATGACCTAGCCGCCAATTGAAGAATGATGTTTGTGTCCTTCATCTCCCTTAAATCAAGTCTCCGAGCTATGGAAAGTGGCATCAATGATACACTTGCACCTAAATCACACAAAGCATTAGAAAATTGGAGATGACCAATGGTACAAGGTATAGTAAAGCTTCCCGGATCCTTGAGTTTTTGTGAGATTTTATTTTGAATTCTAGCCGAACATTCCTCCGCTAATGCTATGGTATCAT
Source organism: Gardenia jasminoides (assembly GCA_013103745.1). Lineage (NCBI taxonomy): Eukaryota > Viridiplantae > Streptophyta > Magnoliopsida > Gentianales > Rubiaceae > Gardenia > Gardenia jasminoides. Next base: position 27,611,525 of record CM023100.1, on the reverse strand, counting down.
AATCTTCAATCTTCCTCTTTTTGGACATGATATCCTTCAAAAATTTAGCATAAGAGGGGATTTGTGAAATAGCATCAATAAAAGGAATGTTAATTCTTATTTGTTTAAACATTTGTGCAATTTTTTCAAATTCCTTCTCCTTATTGCTCTTCTTCAACTTATCAGGAAAAGGAATAGAGTTAGAAGCATTTTTAATAGGAATATGAGAAGAAGGAATATCAATATCAACATGGTTATCTACTTCTTCCTTTTCCTTATTTTCCTCATTTTCTTGAATTTCACCACTTTTACCAAGGTTAGTATCCTCTAATGTTTTACCACCCTAAGAGTGATTGCATTAACATGTTCTCTTGATTAACCTCGTTTTACTTGGAAGCTCCCGGTTTTCTTCCATTAAAGGCATTAGATAATTGACCTATTTGAAATTCTAGACTTCTATGCATATGGTCAATTTTCTTATCCATTTGTTCAAACCTTTCATTTGTACCTTGAGCATGCTTTTCTAGAGCTTTTCCCAAGTTGGTTGAGATTCAAGTGGTTTAGAAGGAAACCGGTGGATTAGAAGACCTTTGGTTATGAGGTTGATCCCTCCATCCAAAGTTAGATGATTCTTCCATCCGATTATAAGTACTTGAATAAGGATTGTTTTGAGGTGGTCGGTTGAAATTGTTGGCAAAGTTAACTTGCTCAACATTCTTACACATGCAAGTGTCATGATTACCACCACAATTAGAACAATAAGCATTATTTACACAAGAACTTAAACCATTTCCTCCTTGTTTATTAAACATGCTAGTAAGATTTTGCATTTGAGCACATAACATGTTAATAGTATCGAAGTTCATACATACCGCCGATCTTCTTTGGTTACCTCTTTCATTAGCCCATTGGTAATTGTTGAAGCCATTTCTTCAACCAAACCTTGAGCTTCTTCGTAGATTTTGCCATTAACGATCCACCGGCGCGATCTATGATGTTTTTGGTTGGTATAGAAAGACCTTGATAGAACGCTTGTACTACCAACCATTCCTAAGACCATGGTGAGGGCATCTTCTTCGGAAATCTTGAACCTCTCCCAAGCTTCATACAATGATTCACCATCTTGTTGGTGAAAACCTGTAATATCCATACGGCTTATTAGTTTTGCTGAGGAAAATACTTATTCAAAAATGCTTTTACCAAATCACTCCACGAAGTAAAAGTATTGGGTGGATGAGAGTTAAGCCATACCTTTGCCTTGTCGCAAAGTGAAAAAGGAAACAACCTTAATTTAATGGCATCATCACTTACTCCATTGTACTTAACAGTACCACATAAATCTGTGAAGTTAGCTAAATGTGTGTTGGGGTCCTCGGTTGCGTTTCCTCCAAATTGGCTTCTTTGGATCATTTGAATGAGTGCCGGTGAAATTTCAAAGTTATTAGCATTAATAGTCGGCCTTGCTACACTAGTTTGAGCACCGGATTCATCCGCAAGGTAGTCTCTTAGAATGCACTTGGCCTTGATTCCTCCATTGCTATGGATTGTTCACCTTCACTTTCCACCACAATATTTTCTTCTTGTTGTTGGACACGTCTTCTTTCTCTTCTCGCCGTTTTGATCTCTTGGATGAAGAGATTGGTGTACCTACAAAGAAACAAGGAAAAATACTACAAAAATAAGATCTAGACTAATAAAGCTTGTTTTAATTTTAATGTTGCACCTAGGCCTAGTTTGAGAAACTAGTCTAGGAAAACCGTTAGTCCCCCGGCAACGGCGCCAAAAACTTGATAGGATTTTTCTTTACTCCACAAATTTTACAAACCTTTTAAACCCTATATCACCGCAAGTATACGGATCGTTTATTGAGTATAGGGAAATATAGGTGTCGATCCCACGAGGAACTATGGTTTTGCAAACACTAAAATTTAATCACTTGCTTTGTTATCTAGATAGACAATAATATGAAAGTGAATAAAGTAAAGAAAGCTAGATAAAAGGGAGAAGGCGGTAAACCGACCTAAGGACGAGGGATAAAGCAATTAAAACCAACCGTTAGGTGTCAAAGACATCCAATTGGTGGAAAACAAGAAATAAGAAAGCAAGTAAAGAAATTAGAGAATTAGGTTGGAGAGAGTTTTTAAGATCAAATTGGAGGAATCCTAGAGCTTTGGAATTCCTTGTTAAGTTAAGATTAGAAGTTAGTCAAGTTTATTAAGTCCTTTCTCCAATGATTCGCTAAGGTATAACTTCCTTTGTATGCCACCACTTTCAATGGTCATGTGTAGTGCAAGTTCTCGCTTAAGATGAACTAGTCACTCGGAATCGCTTTCGCCAATTCCTTAACTTCTTGGAATCTTCCTTGACCTATTTTCATAGAGAAAAGAGAGAAACAAGTTAAATAAGCTCAATGAAGTTATAGTATAAAACCAAAACCAACCAACTATATTCACTACTTTCGTGAGAATATAAGTTAGTGCTTAAGAACTTAGATCTTGTTGAAGGCAAGTTTTTCATTACTCATCAACATCAAATCAATTATAGTTGGTAGCTAATCAACCATAAAGCATGAGCACAAGTCTTAAACTAACAAAATCATGGAGGACATAAATCACTTAACTACTTCATAATCACCACTAAAACAAGTTCATCCTAACTCTAGGATTAAAGAGGCTTAGCTAGATATCATATTAAGAACATTTAAGCATGAAGCAAACTTGCACAAAGCCATGAAATTAAGCACAAGAGATAAGGAAGGAAGAAGGAATCTTATTCAATATCTTGAAGTTGAATCCATAAACCTTAGTTCATTAACTACAAAAATACCAAAAACACACAAAAACTACATAATTAAACCTATTAAAAACATGCAAAATATTGACTTATCAAACTCCCCCACACTTGAACCATTGCTTGTCCTCAAGTAAGAAGAAATACACACCAACAATGATTAAAGTGTTTGTGCACCTTAATTTCATTTTCTCAAAACAAAGTAGATAACCAATTTGCAATTATCCAATAAACCACAAGTACTTATAATATCAAGTAAAAGAGAGTAATCATACCATAACCACAAGTAGCTTAATTCAATTCCGCGCATTCCTTACCCAATTTCACAAGCAAGGTGAATCATATAGCCAATAATGCTTCCTAAACCCATAATCATCTTCAAGAAAGGGATTTATTCATATCAAACATATATTTAAATTGTGAAAATGCCTTTTGACGAGAAGATCGACATTTTTAGATGAAGATCCCCTGTTACTCAACATTTCACTTTATTTGCCTACTCTTTATTCAAGTACCGTTTGACGCGAAAGTCGACATTTTTAGATGAAGACTCTACTAAGCACATTGAGTAGATCTTTCATTTTCATCTTTTCTCAATTTTTTTTGTTAAGTAAGAAGGAATATAAATAAACATACCCTCAAAAGAATAATCATGAGAAAAGTACTACATTTATCAACCACATTTATCACTCTACTATGTAAAATCAAATAAAGAGAAGAAATCTTCTTAAACATACTAAATTAGGCATAATTTCCTCCATTTTACAAGATATACTTCCCTTAAATTGCAAAAATTTTAATCACAAAATAGTCATCTCCAAGTTATTTGAGAATTTGAAACATATTAGTACAGGATTTTGGAACAGGATTTTGGCAAATTTTCATCAAATTACAATCACATAATTCCTCTCCCCACACTTAAAATGCACATTATCCTTAATGTAAGAAGGAATAAAAGATAAGAAAAGAAAGAAAGAAATACTCCCCTTGTAATGTGAATGAATTGGTCCACTTTGCCTTTTTCCCTTGAATAACATTAAATACCTGAAAAATTTGAACAAGAAACTGCAGGAAAAGGTTAAACCCATGGATCCGGAGTCGAGGTCGCATTTTGGGGTAGCTCGAAGTTGATCCATGACCCATGGATCCGCTGATGCATATCGCATTGGTCCATGGATGCTCGAAAACTTCTCGATTCTGATCCATGATGGATCCTGAGGTATACCTCGCATCTACTCAGATCCTTCCGAAATGCAATTTTTTTTCATTGAACAATCAATTTCTACTATTTCCAAACAAAATCCTGCATGTTAATTATGCAATGCACCTTCTCTAACACATGTAACATGATCAAAACAACATAATTAACCTCATTTCTTGAATCAAAAACAACTAAAACACAAATTGAGGTATGAAGATGTTTGCATTTTCACTATTCATCGTGCACCAAAAAGGTCAAATTTTGCATGCTTTACTTTCCTATAAAACAAACAAACTAACACACTTAAGAACATAAAACACAAATGCTTTAACATAAAACCAAACAAACTAACACAATTTTAAACAAAATTGGTTGCCTCCCAAAAAGCTTTTGTTTAAAGTCGCTATTCGACTCAAAAGTGTTCCTCTTTAAAATCTCTTTGGAGGTGAAAAGGAACTTGTTCCTTCCCAAGGGCTAAAGCTTTTGGTTCCATTCTTTTCACATGAAACTTCCCCTTTCTCCAAATTATCCTCAACATCAAACAAAGAAAGATTAGAATTATCACATATAGAATGAGGAATTTTCGAGAAACATTTAAAACAATCCCAAAGTTTACTTGGTTTTTTCCTTTTTTCTTCATTAACTTTAGGGATTTCATGCTCTATAAAGATCTCTTTTCCTTTGTTCTTCAAATGGAACATGTCATTAACAAATAAGCCATCATTATGCAATTCTTGAACAATATCTACCCTTTTGGCTTAAAAGTTTTTCCATGCCATAATTCAAGATCTTTATTTTCATGGATGTTAAACACCAATTCTTCTTCATTCACTCTAAACTTAATTATGCCTTCTTGAACATCAATTAGAGTGCCGGCAGTGGCTAGAAATGGTCTACCTAATATAATAGGTAAATGAACATCTTCTTTCATGTCAAGCACAATAAAGTCGACCGGAATAAAGAAATCCTTAACCTTTATAAGGACATTTTCAATCCTACCAACCTGGACGCTTTAATGACCTAGCCGCCAATTGAAGAATGATGTTTGTGTCCTTCATCTCCTTAAATCAAGTCTCCGAAGCTATGGAAAGTGGCATCAATGATACACTTGCACCTAAATCACACAAAGCATTAGAAAATTGGAGATGACCAATGGTACAAGGTATAGTAAAGCTTCCCGGATCCTTGAGTTTTTGTGAGATTTTATTTTGAATTCTAGCCGAACATTCCTCCGCTAATGCTATGGTATCATAATCTTCAATCTTCCTCTTTTTGGACATGATATCCTTCAAAAATTTAGCATAAGAGGGGATTTGTGAAATAGCATCAATAAAAGGAATGTTAATTCTTATTTGTTTAAACATTTGTGCAATTTTTTCAAATTCCTTCTCCTTATTGCTCTTCTTCAACCTTATCGAAAAGGAATAGAGTTAGAAGCATTTTAATAGGAATATGAGAAGAAGGAATATCAATATCAACATGGTTATCTACTTCTTCCTTTTCCTTATTTTCCTCATTTTCTTGAATTTCACCACTTTTACCAAGGTTAGTATCCTCTAATGTTTTACCACTCCTAAGAGTGATTGCATTAACATGTTCTCTTGGATTAACCTCAGTTTTACTTGGAAGCTCCCCCGGTTTTCTTCCATTAAAGGCATTAGATAATTGACCTATTTGAAATTCTAGACTTCTATGCATATGGTCAATTTTCTTATCCATTTGTTCAAACCTTTCATTTGTACCTTGAGCATGCTTTTCTAGAGCTTTTTCCCAAGTTGGTTGAGATTCAAGTGGTTTAGAAGGAAATCCGGGTGGATTAGAAGACCTTTGGTTATGAGGTTGATCCCTCCATCCAAAGTTAGGATGATTCTTCCATCCGGGATTATAAGTACTTGAATAAGGATTGTTTTGAGGTGGTCGGTTGAAATTGTTGGCAAAGTTAACTTGCTCAACATTCTTACACATGCAAGTGTCATGATTACCACCACAATTTGAACAATAAGCATTATTTACACAAGAACTTAAACCATTTCCTCCTTGTTTATTAAACATGCTAGTAAGATTTTGCATTTGAGCACATAACATGTTAATAGTATCGAGTTCATACATACCGCCGATCTTCTTTGGTTACCTCTTTCATTAGCCCATTGGTAATTGTTGGAAGCCATTTCTTCAATCAAAACCTTGAGCTTCTTCGTAGATTTTGCCATTAACGATCCACCGCCGCGCATCTATGATGTTTTTGGTTGGTATAGAAAGACCTTGATAGAACGTTTGTACTACCAACCATTCCGGAAGACCATGGTGAGGGCATCTTCTTCGGAAATCTTTGAACCTCTCCCAAGCTTCATACAATGATTCACCATCTTGTTGGTGAAAACCTGTAATATCCATAATGCTTATTAGTTTTGGCAGGAGGAAAATACTTATTCAAAATGCTTTTACCAAATCACCCATGAAGTAAAAGTATTGGGTGGATGAGAGTTAAGCCATACCTTGCCTTTGTCACAAAGTGAAAAAGGAAACAACCTTAATTTAATGGCATCATCACTTACTCCATTGTACTTAACAGTACCACATAAATCTGTGAAGTTAGCTAAATGTGTGTTGGGGTCCTCGGTTGCGTTTCCTCCAAATTGGCTTCTTTGGATCATTTGAATGAGTGCCGTGAAATTTCAAAGTTATTAGCATTAATAGTCGGCCTTGCTACACTAGTTTGAGCACGGATTCATCCGCAAGGCAGTCTCTTAATGCACTTGGCCTTGATTCCTCCATTGCTATGGATTGTTCACCTTCACTTTCCACCACAATATTTTCTTCTTGTTGTTGGACACGTCTTCTTTCTCTTCTCGCCTTTGATCTCTTGGATGAAGAGATTGGTGTACCTACAAAGAAACAAGGAAAAATACTACAAAAATAAGATCTAGACTAATAAAGCTTGTTTTAATTTTAATGTTGCACCTAGGCCTAGTTTGAGAAACTAGTCTAGGAAAACCGTTAGTCCAAAAAAAAACTTGATAGGATTTTTCTTTATTCCACAAATTTTAAAAACCTTTATAACCCTATATCACCGCAAGTATACGGATCGTTTATTGAGTATAGGGAAATATAGGTGTCGATCCCACGAGGAACTATGGTTTTGCAAACACTAAAATTTAATCACTTGCTTTGTTATCTAGATAGACAATTATATGAAAGTGAATAAAGTAAAGAAAGCTAGATAAAAGGGAGAAGGCGGTAAACCGACCTAAGGAAGAGGGATAAAGCAATTAAAACCAACCGTTAGGTGTCAAAGACATCCAATTGGTGGAAAACAAGAAATAAGAAAGCAAGTAAAGAAATTAGAGAATTAGGTTGGAGAGAGTTTTTAAGATCAAATTGGAGGAATCCTAGAGCTTTGGAATTCCTTGTTAAGTTAAGATTAGAAGTTAGTCAAGTTTATTAAGTCCTTTCTCCAATGATTCGCTAAGGTATAACTTCCTTTTGTATGCCACCACTTTCGTTAATGGTCATGTGTAGTGCAAGTTCTCGTTTAAGATGAACTAGTCACTCGGAATCGCTTTCGCCAATTCCTTAACTTCTTGGAATCTTCCTTGACCTATTTTCATAGAGAAAAGAGAGAAACAAGTTAAATAAGCTCAATGAAGTTATAGTATAAAACCAAAACCAACCAACTATATTCACTACTTTCGTGAGAATATAAGTTAGTGCTTAAGAACTTAGATCTTGTTGAAGGCAAGTTTTTCATTACTCATCAACATCAAATCAATTATAGTTGGTAGCTAATCAACCATAAAGCATGAGCACAAGTCTTAAACTAACAAAATCATGGAGGACATAAATCACTTAACTACTTCATAATCACCACTAAAACAAGTTCATCGTAACTCTAGGATTAAAGAGGCTTAGCTAGATATCATATTAAGAACATTTATGCATGAAGCAAACTTGCACAAAGCCATGAAATTAAGCACAAGAGATAAGGAAGGAAGAAGGAATCTTATTCAATATCTTGAAGTTGAATCCATAAACCTTAGTTCATTAACTACAAAAATACCAAAAACACACAAAAACTACATAATTAAACCTATTAAAAACATGCAAAATATTGACTTATCAAACTCCCCCACACTTGAACCATTGCTTGTCCTCAAGTAAGAAGAAATACACACCAACAATGATTAAAGTGTTTGTGCACCTTAATTTCATTTTCTCAAAACAAAGTAGATAACCAATTTGCAATTATCCAATAAACCACAAGTACTTATAATATCAAGTAAAAGAGAGTAATCATACCATAACCACAAGTAGCTTAATTCAATTCCGCATTCCTTACCCAATTTCACAAGCAAGGTGAATCATATAGCCAATAATGCTTCCTAAACCCATAATCATCTTCAAGAAAGGGATTTATTCATATCAAACATATATTTAAATTGTGAAAATGCCTTTTGACGAGAAGATCGACATTTTTAGATGAAGATCCCCTGTTACTCAACATTTCACTTTATTTGCCTACTCTTTATTCAAGTACCGTTTGACACGAAAGTCGACATTTTTAGATGAAGACTCCCGGTTACTAAGCACATTGGAGTAGATCTTTCATTTTTCATCTTTTCTCAATTTTTTTTTTGTTAAGTAAGAAGGAATATAAATAAACATACCCTCAAAAGAATAATCATGAGAAAAGTACTACATTTATCAACCACATTTATCACTCTACTATGTAAAAATCAAATAAAGAGAAGAAATCTTCTTAAACATACTAAATTAGGCATAATTTCCTCCATTTTACAAGATATACTTCCCTTAAATTGCAAAAATTTTAATCACAAAATAGTCATCTCCAAGTTATTTGAGAATTTGAAACATATTAGTACAGGATTTTGGAACAGGATTTTGGCAAATTTTCATCAAATTACAATCACATAATTCCTCTCCCCACACTTAAAATGCACATTATCCTTAATGTGTAAGAAGGAATAAAAAGATAAGAAAAGAAAGAAAGAAATACTCCCCTTGTAATGTGAATGAATTGGTCCACTTTGCCTTTTTCCCTTGAATAACATTAAATACCTGAAAAATTTGAACAAGAAACTGCAGGAAAAGGTTAAACCCATGGATCCGCGAGTCAGAGGTCGCGTTTCAGTTCGCGGATTTGGCTGGGTAGCTCTCAGAAGTTGATCCGCGACCCATGGATCCGCGATGCGTACATCGCGTATTGGTCCGCGGATGCTCAGAAAACTTCTCTGATTCTGATCCGCGATGCTTCAGATCCGCGAGGTATACCTCGCGTATCTACTCGCAGATCCTTCTGGAAATGCAGTTCTGCAATTTTTCTGCAACTGTTTCATTGAACAATCAATTTCTACTATTTCCAGAACAAAAATCCTGCATGTTAATTATGCAATGCACCTTCTCTAACACATGTAACATGATCAAAACAACATAATTAACCTCATTTCTTGAATCAAAAACAACTAAAACACAAATTGAGGTATGAAGATGTTTGCATTTTCACTATTCATCGTGCACCAAAAAGGTCAAATTTTGCATGCTTTACTTTCCTATAAAACAAACGAAACTAACACACTTAAGAACATAAAACACAAATGCTTTAACATAAAAACCAAACAAACTAACACAATTTTAAACAAAATTGGGTTGCCTCCCAAAAAGCGCTTTTGTTTAAAGTCGTTGGCTCGACTCAAAAGTGTTCCTCTTTAAAATCTCTTTGGAGGTGAAAAGGAACTTGTTCCTTCCCAAGGGCTAAAGCTTTTGGTTCCATTCTTTTCACATGAAACTTCCCCTTTCTCCAAATTATCCTCAACATCAAACAAAGAAAGATTAGAATTATCACATATAGAATGAGGAATTTTCGAGAAACATTTAAAACAATCCCAAAGTTTACTTGGTTTTTTCCTTTTTTCTTCATTAACTTTAGGGATTTCATGCTCTATAAAGATCTCTTTTCCTTTGTTCTTCAAATGGAACATGTCATTAACAAATAAGCCATCATTATGCAATTCTTGAACAATATCTACCTCTTTTGGCTTAAAAGTTTTTCCATGCCATAATTCAAGATCTTTATTTTCATGGATGTTAAACACCAATTCTTCTTCATTCACTCTAAACTTAATTATGCCTTCTTGAACATCAATTAGAGTGCCGGCAGTGGCTAGAAATGGTCTACCTAATATAATAGGTAAATGAACATCTTCTTTCATGTCAAGCACAATAAAGTCGACCGGAATAAAGAAATCCTTAACCTTTATAAGGACATTTTCAATCCTACCAACTGGACGCTTTAATGACCTAGCCGCCAATTGAAGAATGATGTTTGTGTCCTTCATCTCCCTTAAATCAAGTCTCCGAGCTATGGAAAGTGGCATCAATGATACACTTGCACCTAAATCACACAAAGCATTAGAAAATTGGAGATGACCAATGGTACAAGGTATAGTAAAGCTTCCCGGATCCTTGAGTTTTTGTGGGAGTTTATTTTGAATTCTTGCCGAACATTCCTCCGCTAATGCTATGGTCTCATATCTTCAATCTTCCTCTTTTTGGACATGATATCCTTCAAAAACTTAGCATAAGAGGGAATTTGTGAAATAGCATCAATAAAAGGAATGTTAATTCTTATTTGTTTAAACATTTGTGCAATTTTTTCAAATTCCTTCTCCTTATTGCTCTTCTTCAACTTATCAGGAAAAGGAATAGAGTTAGAAGCATTTTTAATAGGAATATGAGAAGAAGGAATATCAATATCAACATGGTTATCTACTTCTTCCTTTTCCTTATTTTCCTCATTTTCTTGAATTTCACCACTTTTACCAAGGTTAGTATCCTCTAATGTTTTACCACTCCTAAGAGTGATTGCATTAACATGTTCTCTTGGATTAACCTCAGTTTTACTTGGAAGCTCCCCCGGTTTTCTTCCATTAAAGGCATTAGATAATTGACCTATTTGAAATTCTAGACTTCTATGCATATGGTCAATTTTCTTATCCATTTGTTCAAACCTTTCATTTGTACCTTGAGCATGCTTTTCTAGAGCTTTTTCCCAAGTTGGTTGAGATTCAAGTGGTTTAGAAGGAAATCCGGGTGGATTAGAAGACCTTTGGTTATGAGGTTGATCCCTCCATCCAAAGTTAGGATGATTCTTCCATCCGGGATTATAAGTACTTGAATAAGGATTGTTTTGAGGTGGTCGGTTGAAATTGTTGGCAAAGTTAACTTGCTCAACATTCTTACACATGCAAGTGTCATGATTACCACCACAATTAGAACAATAAGCATTATTTACACAAGAACTTAAACCATTTCCTCCTTGTTTATTAAACATGCTAGTAAGATTTTGCATTTGAGCACATAACATGTTAATAGTATCGAGTTCATACATACCGGCCGATCTTCTTTGGTTACCTCTTTCATTAGCCCATTGGTAATTGTTGGAAGCCATTTCTTCAACCAAACCTTGAGCTTCTTCGGTAGATTTTGCCATTAACGATCCACCGGCCGCGGCATCTATGATGTTTTTGGTTGGTATAGAAAGACCTTGATAGAACGTTTGTACTACCAACCATTCCGGAAGACCATGGTGAGGGCATCTTCTTCGGAAATCTTTGAACCTCTCCCAAGCTTCATACAATGATTCACCATCTTGTTGGTGAAAACCTGTAATATCCATACGAAGCTTATTAGTTTTGGCAGGAGGAAAATACTTATTCAAAAATGCTTTTACCAAATCACTCCACGAAGTAAAAGTATTGGGTGGATGAGAGTTAAGCCATACCTTTGCCTTGTCGCAAAGTGAAAAAGGAAACAACCTTAATTTAATGGCATCATCACTTACTCCATTGTACTTAACAGTACCACATAAATCTGTGAAGTTAGCTAAATGTGTGTTGGGGTCCTCGGTTGCGTTTCCTCCAAATTGGCTTCTTTGGATCATTTGAATGAGTGCCGGTGAAATTTCAAAGTTATTAGCATTAATAGTCGGCCTTGCTACACTAGTTTGAGCACCGGATTCATCCGGCAAGTAGTCTCAGAATGCACTTGGCCTTGATTCCTCCATTGCTATGGATTGTTCACCTTCACTTTCCACCACAATATTTTCTTCTTGTTGTTGGACACGTCTTCTTTCTCTTCTCGACGTTTTGATCTCTTGGATGAAGAGATTGGTGTACCTACAAAGAAACAAGGAAAAATACTACAAAAAATAAGATCTAGACTAATAAAGCTTGTTTTAATTTTAATGTTGCACCTAGGCCTAGTTTGAGAAACTAGTCTAGGAAAACCGTTAGTCCCCCGGCAACGGCGCCAAAAACTTGATAGGATTTTTCTTTACTCCACAAATTTTACAAACCTTTTAAACCCTATATCACCGCAAGTATACTGGATCGCTTTATTGAGTATAGGGAAATATAGGTGTCGATCCCACGAGGAACTATGGTTTTGCAAACACTAAAATTTAATCACTTGCTTTGTTATCTAGATAGACAATAATATGAAAGTGAATAAAGTAAAGAAAGCTAGATAAAAGGGAGAAGGCGGTAAACCGACCTAAGGACGAGGGATAAAGCAATTAAAACCAACCGTTAGGTGTCAAAGACATCCAATTGGTGGAAAACAAGAAATAAGAAAGCAAGTAAAGAAATTAGAGAATTAGGTTGGAGAGAGTTTTTAAGATCAAATTGGAGGAATCCTAGAGCTTTGGAATTCCTTGTTAAGTTAAGATTAGAAGTTAGTCAAGTTTATTAAGTCCTTTCTCCAATGATTCGCTAAGGTATAACTTCCTTTTGTATGCCACCACTTAATGGTCATGTGTAGTGCAAGTTCTCGCTTTAAGATGAACTAGTCACTGAATCGCCACAATTCCTTAACTTCTTGAATCTTCCTTGACCTATTTTCATAGAGAAAAAAGAGAAACAAGTTAAATAAACTCAATGAAGTTATAGTATAAAACCAAAACCAACCAACTATATTCACTACTTTCGTGAGAATATAAGTTAGTGCTTAAGAACTTAGATCTTGTTGAAGGCAAGTTTTTCATTACTCATCAACATCAAATCAATTATAGTTGGTAGCTAATCAACCATAAAGCATGAGCACAAGTCTTAAACTAACAAAATCATGGAGGACATAAATCACTTAACTACTTCATAATCACCACTAAAACAAGTTCATCCTAACTCTAGGATTAAAGAGGCTTAGCTAGATATCATATTAAGAACATTTATGCATGAAGCAAACTTGCACAAAGCCATGAAATTAAGCACAAGAGATAAGGAAGGAAGAAGGAATCTTATTCAATATCTTGAAGTTGAATCCATAAACCTTAGTTCATTAACTACAAAAATACCAAAAACACACAAAAACTACATAATTAAACCTATTAAAAACATGCAAAATATTGACTTATCAAACTCCCCCACACTTGAACCATTGCTTGTCCTCAAGTAAGAAGAAATACACACCAACAATGATTAAAGTGTTTGTGCACCTTAATTTCATTTTCTCAAAACAAAGTAGATAACCAATTTGCAATTATCCAATAAACCACAAGTACTTATAATATCAAGTAAAAGAGAGTAATCATACCATAACCACAAGTAGCTTAATTCAATTCCGCATTCCTTACCCAATTTCACAAGCAAGGTGAATCATATAGCCAATAATGCTTCCTAAACCCATAATCATCTTCAAGAAAGGGATTTATTCATATCAAACATATATTTAAATTGTGAAAATGCCTTTTGACGAAGATCGACATTTTAGATGAAGATCCCCTGTTACTCAACATTTCACTTTATTTGCCTACTCTTTATTCAAGTAAACCGCTTTGACACGAAAGTCGACATTTTTAGATGAAGACTCCCGGTTACTAAGCACATTGGAGTAGATCTTTCATTTTTCATCTTTTCTCAATTTTTTTTTGTTAAGTAAGAAGGAATATAAATAAACATACCCTCAAAAGAATAATCATGAGAAAAGTACTACATTTATCAACCACATTTATCACTCTACTATGTAAAATCAAATAAAGAGAAGAAATCTTCTTAAACATACTAAATTAGGCATAATTTCCTCCATTTTACAAGATATACTTCCTTAAATTGCAAAAAATTTTAATCACAAAATAGTCATCTCCAAGTTATTTGAGAATTTGAAACATATTAGTAGGATTTTGGAATATTTTGGCAAATTTTCATCAAATTACAATCACATAATTCCTCTCCCCACACTTAAAATGCACATTATCCAATGTGTAAGAAGGAATAAAAAGATAAGAAAAGAAGAAAGAAATACTCCCCTTGTAATGTGAATGAATTGGTCCACTTTGCCTTTTTCCCTTGAATAACATTAAATACCTGAAAAATTTGAACAAGAAACTGCAGGAAAAGGTTAAACCCATGGATCCGCTGAATGGGTCGCTTTGCTTCATGGATTTGGTTGGGTAGCTCAAGTTGATCCATGACCATGGATCGCTGATGCGCATATCATTGGTCCATGGATGCTCAAAATTCTCGATTCTGATCCGATGCTGAGATCCACAGGTATACCTCACATCTACAGATCCTTCGAAATGCCGCAATTTTTCTGCAAATCGCTTTCATTGAACAATCAATTTCTACTATTTCCAGAACAAAAATCCTGCATGTTAATTATGCAATGCACCTTCTCTAACACATGTAACATGATCAAAACAACATAATTAACCTCATTTCTTGAATCAAAAACAACTAAAACACAAATTGAGGTATGAAGATGTTTGCATTTTCACTATTCATCGTGCACCAAAAAGGTCAAATTTTGCATGCTTTACTTTCCTATAAAACAAACGAAACTAACACACTTAAGAACATAAAACACAAATGCTTTTAACATAAAACCAAACAAACTAACACAATTTTAAACAAAATTGGTTGCCTCCCAAAAGCGCTTTTGTTTAAAGTCGCTATTCGACTCAAAAGTGTTCCTCTTTAAAATCTCTTTGAGGTGAAAAGGAACTTGTTCCTTCCTGGCTAAAGCTTTTGGTTCCATTCTTTTCACATGAAACTTCCTTTCTCCAAATTATCCTCAACATCAAACAAAGAAAGATTAGAATTATCACATATAGAATGAGGAATTTTCGAGAAACATTTAAAACAATCCCAAAGTTTACTTGGTTTTTTCCTTTTTCTTCATTAACTTTAGATTTCATGCTCTATAAAGATCTCTTTTCCTTTGTTCTTCAAATGGAACATGTCATTAACAAATAAGCCATCATTATGCAATTCTTGAACAATATCTACCTCTTTTGGCTTTAAAAGTTTTTCCATGCCATAATTCAAGATCTTTATTTTCATGGATGTTAAACACCAATTCTTCTTCATTCACTCTAAACTTAATTATGCCTTCTTGAACATCAATTAGAGTGCCGGCTAGAAATGGTCTACCTAATATAATAGGTAAATGAACATCTTCTTTCATGTCAAGCACAATAAAGTCGAACTGAATAAAGAAATCCTTAACCTTTATAAGGACATTTTCAATCCTACCAACCGACGCTTTAATGACCTAGCCAATTGAAGAATGATGTTTGTGTCCTTCATCTCCTTAAATCAAGTCTCCGAAGCTATGGAAAGTGGCATCAATGATACACTTGCACCTAAATCACACAAAGCATTAGAAAATTGAGATGACCAATGGTACAAGGTATAGTAAAGCTTCCGGATCCTTGAGTTTTGTGAGATTTTATTTTGAATTCTAGTCAACATTCCTCCGCTTAATGCTATGGTATCATAATCTTCAATCTTCCTCTTTTTGGACATGATATCCTTCAAAAATTTAGCATAAGAGGGGATTTGTGAAATAGCATCAATAAAAGGAATGTTAATTCTTATTTGTTTAAACATTTGTGCAATTTTTTCAAATTCCTTCTCCTTATTGCTCTTCTTCAACTTATCAGGAAAAGGAATAGAGTTAGAAGCATTTTTAATAGGAATATGAGAAGAAGGAATATCAATATCAACATGGTTATCTACTTCTTCCTTTTCCTTATTTTCCTCATTTTCTTGAATTTCACCACTTTTACCAAGGTTAGTATCCTCTAATGTTTTACCACCCTAAGAGTGATTGCATTAACATGTTCTCTTGATTAACCTCAGTTTTACTTGGAAGCTCCCCCGGTTTTCTTCCATTAAAGGCATTAGATAATTGACCTATTTGAAATTCTAGACTTCTATGCATATGGTCAATTTTCTTATCCATTTGTTCAAACCTTTCATTTGTACCTTGAGCATGCTTTTCTAGAGCTTTTTCCCAAGTTGGTTGAGATTCAAGTGGTTTAGAAGGAAATCCGGGTGGATTAGAAGACCTTTGGTTATGAGGTTGATCCCTCCATCCAAAGTTAGATGATTCTTCCATCCGGATTATAAGTACTTGAATAAGGATTGTTTTGAGGTGGTCGGTTGAAATTGTTGGCAAAGTTAACTTGCTCAACATTCTTACACATGCAAGTGTCATGATTACCACCACAATTAGAACAATAAGCATTATTTACACAAGAACTTAAACCATTTCCTCCTTGTTTATTAAACATGCTAGTAAGATTTTGCATTTGAGCACATAACATGTTAATAGTATCGAGTTCATACATACCGGCCGATCTTCTTTGGTTACCTCTTTCATTAGCCCATTGGTAATTGTTGGAAGCCATTTCTTCAACCAAACCTTGAGCTTCTTCGGTAGATTTTGCCATTAACGATCCAACGCCGCGGCATCTATGATGTTTTGGTTGGTATAGAAAGACCTTGATAGAACGCTTGTACTACCAACCATTCGGAAGACCATGGTGAGGGCATCTTCTTCGGAAATCTTTGAACCTCTCCCAAGCTTCATACAATGATTCACCATCTTGTTGGTGAAAACCTGTAATATCCATACGAAGCTTATTAGTTTTGGCAGGAGGAAAATACTTATTCAAAAATGCTTTTACCAAATCACTCCACGAAGTAAAAGTATTGGGTGGATGAGAGTTAAGCCATACCTTTGCCTTGTCGCAAAGTGAAAAAGGAAACAACCTTAATTTAATGGCATCATCACTTACTCCATTGTACTTAACAGTACCACATAAATCTGTGAAGTTAGCTAAATGTGTGTTGGGGTCCTCGGTTGCGTTTCCTCCAAATTGGCTTCTTTGGATCATTTGAATGAGTGCCGGTGAAATTTCAAAGTTATTAGCATTAATAGTCGGCCTTGCTACACTAGTTTGAGCACCGGATTCATCCGGCAAGGCGTAGTCTCGTAATGCACTTGGCCTTGATTCCTCCATTGCTATGGATTGTTCACCTTCACTTTCCACCACAATATTTTCTTCTTGTTGTTGGACACGTCTTCTTTCTCTTCTCGCCGTTTTGATCTCTTGGATGAAGAGATTGGTGTACCTACAAAGAAACAAGGAAAAATACTACAAAAATAAGATCTAGACTAATAAAGCTTGTTTTAATTTTAATGTTGCACCTAGGCCTAGTTTGAGAAACTAGTCTAGGAAAACCGTTAGTCCCCCGGCAACGGCGCCAAAAACTTGATAGGATTTTTCTTTACTCCACAAATTTTACAAACCTTTTAAACCCTATATCACCGCAAGTATACGGATCGTTTATTGAGTATAGGGAAATATAGGTGTCGATCCCACGAGGAACTATGGTTTTGCAAACACTAAAATTTAATCACTTGCTTTGTTATCTAGATAGACAATAATATGAAAGTGAATAAAGTAAAGAAAGCTAGATAAAAGGGAGAAGGCGGTAAACCACCTAAGGAAGAGGGATAAAGCAATTAAAACCAACCGTTAGGTGTCAAAGACATCCAATTGGTGGAAAACAAGAAATAAGAAAGCAAGTAAAGAAATTAGAGAATTAGGTTGGAGAGAGTTTTTAAGATCAAATTGGAGGAATCCTAGAGCTTTGGAATTCCTTGTTAAGTTAAGATTAGAAGTTAGTCAAGTTTATTAAGTCCTTTCTCCAATGATTAGCTAAGGTATAACTTCCTTTTGTATGCCACCACTTTCAAGTAATGGTCATGTGTAGTGCAAGTTCTCGCTTAAGATGAACTAGTCACTGAATCGCTTCAATTCCTTAACTTCTTGAATCTTCCTTGACCTATTTTCATAGAGAAAAAAGAGAAACAAGTTAAATAAACTCAATGAAGTTATAGTATAAAACCAAAACCAACCAACTATATTCACTACTTTCGTGAGAATATAAGTTAGTGCTTAAGAACTTAGATCTTGTTGAAGGCAAGTTTTTCATTACTCATCAACATCAAATCAATTATAGTTGGTAGCTAATCAACCATAAAGCATGAGCACAAGTCTTAAACTAACAAAATCATGGAGGACATAAATCACTTAACTACTTCATAATCACCACTAAAACAAGTTCATCCTAACTCTAGGATTAAAGAGGCTTAGCTAGATATCATATTAAGAACATTTATGCATGAAGCAAACTTGCACAAAGCCATGAAATTAAGCACAAGAGATAAGGAAGGAAGAAGGAATCTTATTCAATATCTTGAAGTTGAATCCATAAAATTCTTCACAAGTTGGTCTCCCAAATGCAAAGTGCAAGATTCCTCACAACTTTCACTTTTACTCTCTTTAGAAATTACAAACTAAGAACTAGAACTAATCTAATGAACTAGAGCTATTCTCTAGTCTTTTGGAATTCTTATGGAATGGAATGGTATGTGTTGAATGTCTTGAATGGGATACAAAAGGCCCTATTTGTAGAAGATTACAACCATATGCATCCAAAATTATGTCATTTGAATACAAGACAAATTGGCCTTTCAAAAGTCAAGGAAAATGGCTTCTTAAATCTCTTTGTCTTCATGCATTTGAATCCTTTGAATTTTCATCCCAAATGAGTTGTAATGTTGAAGCAAATTGTGTTTTGAATTAGTAATGAGTTGTTTCTTCAATCTCACACAATTCTTCACGCAGCCTTCATTGAATTTCTTCTGAAAATTGAGTCGGAAGTGAGCTGAAAACTGGAATTGGCTGCAACTTGCAGCCACTTCTCGAGGATCCACAGATGGATCCGCGAGGCGAGGCTCATGGATCACATCGGATCAGCTACCCCTCGGTGAGAGGGATTAGCATGAAGCTAATCATTTCTTCCACTTGTTGGTTCGCTTTTACCTGACTCCACTTGAAACTTGCAAATTCCGAGCTTTTTGTCGTGAAATTGGCGCTTTAATTGTTCCGACTTTTATCCTTTGATTCCTCGTCGATTGAATTGCAATTTTCATTTTCCAATTTTTCTTCCAAGCTTCTTGGCAATTATCCACATTTTCATCTCATTTGATCATGAACAAGCCATCCTACAAAAACATGAAGATTTCATCACATTAATCCACAAAAATGCATTTTTCATCATTGAAACCATTAAATGCAAAATTAACTTAGTTCATTAGCTACAAAAATACCAAAAACACACAAAAACTACTTAATTAAACCTATTAAAAACATGCAAAATATTGACTTATCAGTAATATATAGTCATCAATGCTCCTTTTAGAATTTGAGTTGCAAGTCGTAATTATAAAATTATAACTTTTTTCGTTGCTTAATCTCGCAAACACTACGTAGTTCTTTTATCCTTTTTTAACCATAATCACTTTAGAACAAAAGTTAGTTTCCAAGTACAAACGCCTCACAGATTATGTATAAGAGATGAATTGTTAGTATCCAAATTCAGCTTTTTTAGGTTTGGAAAATGAATATAAATCAAGCTAGCTCATTAAATGCAAGTCAAGGTGTAATTCTTCCTAAAATTTTCATACGTTTGCCAGGACTAACATTTACTTGGATGAAGGAAAAAGGTGTACACATTTTTCTATTAAGGGTGCAACAGGTGCCACCCCTTTAGCTCAAGATGCAAGTGTGCAATACATTGGTGTAACAGTCTACATATATGGTGTAACTATCTATGTTATATGCGTAACATTACATAGGATGGAGATCCATCATCATCTCTTCAAACTTCAAACTTATATGTTGCCTTGATTGGATGTATATACTACCTTCAAATGATTTAGGAGCAATAGAACAGAAAAATGATGAGGAAAAACCACCTATATCCAAATACAAACGCCTCACAGATTATGTGTAAGAGATGAACCGATCGTTTCCAAATTCAGTTTTTTTAGGACGAAAATGAATATAAATCAAGCAAGCAAATTGAATGCAAGTCAAAGTGTAATTCTTCCTAAAATTTTTGTACATTTGTCAGGACTAACATTTACTTGGATGGAGGAAAAAGATGTACACATTTTTTTGTTAAGGGTGTAAAGGTGACCGCCCCTTTCGCTCAAGATGCAGAGTGCGCAATACGTTGGTGTAACAGTCTACATTTATGGTGTAACTATCAATGTCATATGTGTAACATTATATACTATGAAGATCCATTATCATCTCTTCAAACCTTCATTATTGGATGTATATAGTAGCTTCAAATGACGTGAGAGCAAAAGAATAGAAAAATGTTGAGGAAAAATCACCTATATTAGTCACGTTCACTTAATCTAAAAAGGGAATTAACAGAGAATAAGCAGGACTTTCAGAATATGCTTCTACACTTTGACTTCTTGTAAGGGATATCCCATATTAGTCAAAAGAAATGGCAATAGCATTCCACTAAAATTAACTGAATATTTCAAATTTATTAACTAGAAAGAGGGAAGTTGCTGTATGAATATATGAATTAGGAAACATCT
Organism: Gardenia jasminoides; assembly: GCA_013103745.1. NCBI lineage: Eukaryota > Viridiplantae > Streptophyta > Magnoliopsida > Gentianales > Rubiaceae > Gardenia > Gardenia jasminoides. Next base: position 27,590,785 of record CM023100.1, on the reverse strand, counting down.
TTAATACCGTTGCTTTTTTTGTGGGATACCTTCTCGGACTGGGACTTCCTATAGCTCTGCAAATTTCACACACTCCATCTGCCACAAAGGCGAAGAAGAAAGCCAAGCACATCTGAGGTATATATGCTACAATGGAGAAGCAGAAAGTCAAGTACACTCCATCTACCCTCCGTTTTTCCAAAGATCCATGGGAGTTGGGAGAAGACAAGGAAGAAGATCTTGCACACTGAATGGAGAGGCAACGCAGGGGAGAAGAAGGATGCAGCCACATGCCTTTTGTCTTTAAAATTTGGCTCTAATCTCATTTCCTGCAGCTTTAATCTTCACGGAAGGGGTGACACCGTTAGCTTTTTTACTTCTGTTTTGGTTTTAATTTTTTTGATGCAAAACGACGTAGTTTTGTTGGTTGACTTCAATTGCTTTGGTGTCTCAATCTTAGCCATCGATATGTTGACTTCTAATCCTAGCCATTAAATTACACCAAATGGAACTTGTGAGGCCCCATCCACGGAAAAATGACACAAAGTTGATTGAGGCAGTCTTCCCTTTTGTATTTTTTGGGAATTCCCACATCTCACAACCTGACAGTAAAAACCATTAAATCAAAACCTGCTTTCTTTTGACGGGAGTACTTGCTCTTTTTTAAGAAGTTGAAGGGCAAAACTTGAAGGAAAATTGGAACTGTGGAATCGAAGGTCTCTTGTAAGATCAGTTAAAAGGACTAGACCATTGGCAAATATTTCATTCACTAAGCAGGAGAGTGGATTTCTTCTCGCTGGAGTAAAGTGGAGACTTGGAATCATCCTTCACATACAAACCGAATATAGATATCTTGTATATTTATTGATACTTTACCTAAAGACAAGATATAGAGTTGCATATTAGTTTGAGAAATTCCTCCTGTAAATTAGATCATACATCATGTTGTTTATTGTTGGAACTGGGTTTTTTAATTGGCTAACAAACTTCATTTCACAAAAGGAAATGTTTATCGGTTAAAAGTTTGTCTTATCTTTAAAGTTTGAACTATAGAGTTGCATTAAAAAAAAATATTGGGCAAAAAGAATTGACCACCTGACATGCTTTAGAACCTGGTAACTTTTAGTACGAATGCATATTGATAGAAAATATTGTAGGCAATATGCTAAACATCCTAGCTAATATAGTAGTAGTGATACCATAATGCATATCATTCATTTATTGTCGTTTTGTTTATTTTTGTCTGTTCATTTATACACCTTTCTTTGGTGGCGCAGAATCTCAATGAAAGCACAAAATCGAGTTTTACAGAGAAAAGAAACTGACAGTTAAGAAAATGGCATGACTCTTTGCCCCTCTCTATATGCTGAGGAATCTTCATGGACTGCAGGAAAAGTGTTACATCTGATGCTTTGCAATGTCCTCTCTATATTTGCTGCAGAATCTCGATCAACTGCAGGGAATTCAAGGAGAAAAAGAAAAGGAAATGAAAAGAAGATCAGATGGGGTTAATAGTACTTGTTTATCTATTTATTTTCTTTTTTCATAGTGTAATTCACATGTGAGGTGGCACTGCACTAGAGCTTAAATATCAATGCTAAGATAGTGAATTGGTATGTTAAGATGCTATCGTTGGATTTTGTTGCAAATATTGTGTCAATGGACTGCAAAGGAATTTTATTGAAATCTGTCAAGGGATTTCAACTAGTGACACTGCCATACATTTGGCCAATAATGTGGAATGTTGATGAGGTCAGGTTTCCACACTGACCCACAAAGCAAAAGCAGAGGTAAATGATGGAAAATTAACTTGAAGATTGCTATAGGAATCTTGTACTATCGTTCTCTTTCCCTCTATAAAGGTAACTTGGTGATGTCTATTGAAAATCCTTATCTTCATACAGTTACCATAAACTGTTAGAAGAAAAGCTAAAAATTCAAGAGAAGGGTGTATTTGGACAAAAAAGAAACGAATTTTGTATGTCTCTTTGAAGATGGAACTCTAGGTTAAGACAATCGAACCTTGGGCTGCTTCAATATTCTTAAAAGATAAGGTTGGTTAATCTGGCACCACAGTTGTAAGATATGCAACCTAGGTAGATAACAAAGATGGCAAATTAAAATTTAGACTAATGTATGCAAATCCTTTTGAGACTTTTTTCATATGTTCTTTAACTCAGCTTTTCAAGCAATGGGTTGGGAATTTCATGATAAAGGAACTGTAAAAGCGATTGCTGTTTGGACCTGGAAAAATGATATAAAGTTGAATGTGGCCTTTACTTCCTAAAAGGCCAAAATTTTACTAACAGAAATGCTAACTAAAAGGATAAATTACATAAAAAATAATATTCAGTGGTCAAGGATTTAAAAAATCAATAGTAGTACTAATCCTAAAAGCTAAATTAACAACAAAGTCCTATTGGCACTTCAAAATGAAAATTATTATTTAAAATCTTTGTCTTTGACAAATAACAATAACAACAACAACATCAGTCCTACCATACAGTTTAAGAGAAAGATATAGTACATTTGTCTGTAAACTGTATCTACTCAATTTGTATATATCTGATCTAAATTTTACTCTAATTATGATGCGAACCCGGTGGGCTACCACATATTCAAGTTGACAAGCATCCATGTGTTACCTTACTACGAGTTGATCAAGACTTGGATGCATCGGATGGTTGATTTCAAGTACAAACCGAGTCACGTGAGGGTTAGTTTGGTTGTTAATTTCAGCTTTTAGTTAGCTACTCTGTGTAATTTTCATTTTCGATAATTAGCTGCAACATTTAGCCAGGGCTGAAGCGTTGCTGCTAGTTAGACATGCCCGCGCCAAGTGGTCACGCCTAAGGAGCAGTTTGGCAGAAGCGTTGCCGCTAGTTAGGCATGCCCACACCTAATGGTCACGCCTAAAGAAATTATTTCGATGTTAATTAGTAATAAGTGACCCCAAGTCACATTAGGAATAAGGCGTCTATTCGGCCTCAAGGTTTCCAACCTTGTCTAGATTTGGAGTCCATTTTAGATTAGGTTTTAGGGTTATTGTAAGCCTATAAAAAGGCCTTTTCTCAACGTTTAATACAGACTTCGATATTCATCAAAATTTTCCAGCAACTTTGCAATTGAGAGAGAGATTTCTCTTGGCTTCATAGCACCCTTGAACACTTTAGAGATTTTCTTGAGTGTTTGAGTTTGGCTTATCAATCAAGAAACGCACTTGATTGTGGCGCCTTCTACCAAAACCTAGGTTCGCTAATTCGTTTGGTCACGGGTTGAGATCATATCAATAACGTTCGCACCACGGGGATTAGAGGGGTCTAAGAGGTTGTTTCCGCTCATTCAAACCTGGTTGTTGAGTTCTTGATCTTGGGCTACGAATTTCGTCTCCTTAGCAAAGCTCGTATCAGTTGGTACCAGAGCTAGTTGTCGGTAGCCAGGTTATATCTCTTTTCTTTGTCATTTGTGTCATCTAGTAATTCTGTTCTTTTCCTTCATCTCTTGCTGCCTCTAGCCGTGTGTCAAGTCGTGAGTCAAAAAAAAAAAAAAAACAAACAGCCGTTAGGGCTTTTGTGTCTATCACTAGGGTCTTGTCAATCGTTGTATTTTGTCCAGCTTTGTTCTGTGATTCCTTTTGTGTTGTTTCATCCAGTCTAGTGTCTTGTGTTGTCTCTTGTGTTAGTGGTTGTTGCTGTTTCGTTAAAAAAAAAATTGTTTGCATCCTTGAACAAGAAAAAGTCAAAATTGTTGAAACCTGGAAAGCTGTCCAGCCTTTATTGCTGATTTCTTGAGTTAATTTGGCTGAACTTGTTCCAGCAAATTGCATCTTGTTGCTATCTCGAATTATCCTTGCAAGTCGTGATCAAATTCTGAGAAAGTTTCTTGAGTTTCTTGAACAATAAAGACGTTCTTGAAACCTGGAAAAATCGAAAACCAAAAGCTGATTTTGTTTCCTTTTTGGACTGCCTTGAAGCTTGCATTGCTAATCCAAAAATATTGCTGTAATTTTGGAACTGTTGTGTTTTAAGAAGTTTAATTCCATCCACCTACCAAATTGCTGCAAAACAGAAGCCCATTTTGTTTCCAAAAGCCTGAGATAAAAACGGACCAACTTCCTTTTCCAAAGCTGCTTAGGTCCGCAAGTAGGGAAAGGGAAACCAAAACCTGATTTTTTTTGTTTCCAAAAAGCTGTGCACCTTGAAGATTGGCTTCCAAATCATCTTCCAAATTGGTTTTTGGAAAGTTAACAGGCTACCTATTCCAAAAGTGAGAAGGAAGAGCTGAATCCGTTCCAGAATTCCCATAGACACAAGATTCCAAATTCCAACATTCCAAATCTGTCCGCCATTTTCCTAATCTGCTTCAGCCGTGTTTAACCTATGTTTCTCGAAATTCTAGGTTCCTAATCAATTCATTAGAAGTCTTCTAAGTTCCTAAACTTCAGCTTTGTCTTAATATTTCATTCCAAGTCATTTAATCTCCATTTCAGCATTTACAAATCTGTTTTGGTTAGTTTGTCCAGTCGTGTTTTTCTTAGTCTAAACTTCCACTTTTTAGCCACATTTTAAGTCATTTTCCATCTCGTCTCAACCCATCCAACGTGCTATAATTGAGGCATTTCATTGGTAACCTGCTCTTACGCTTTTGAGGGAATTCTAAATTTTTCAAGGAAGCAATTGGAGCCTTGAGAGATTGCTGGTGAGTGCATTAGAGAGCTTGAAAACACTTGAGTGCAAACACGAGTGTGAGAGCTTACACGCAAGGGAGTGAAGTGAGGTATTTATTACAACGTTTTTGCTAAGTTTTGCAGATTTTATCACCATGAGGCACAATCCTCTAAAGGAGTTGTTGAAGAAATTCTATGCTCTTCATCAAGGCACCAAATCGGTGAAAGCATACTACAAAGAGATGAGGTCCATTATCAATCAAGCCGAAATTGTGGAGGATTTATTTGTTATTGATCACTTTTTGGAGGGATTAAATGATCAAATAGCTCGTCATCTTGAAGTGGATGATCATATGGATTTGTTCGATGTTGCACATGCCACCATGGATATTGAAGAGAAGCTTGAAAAGAGGTGTCAATGGAGACTTTCCTCAACCAAAAGAGCCTCAGTTGAGATGTCTAAAACGTCTCGAAGGAAGTTATTGCCATGTGAACCAAAGAATGATAGGTGAAATTGGAAAGAGGAGTTTCATGTGATTGTTGATTCCAAATTTGATGAGATGAGGCTTTCAAATTTGCTAGTTGAGGATAAATTGTGTGAAGTGCTAAATGACCATGTGAACCATGATGTACCATTTGAGTGTGATAATTAGAATTTAAATGTGGTAAAATCCGTGAGTAGTGAGGAAGAAAAAGAGAGTGCAAATTCACAAAAGTTGAGTGAATTAGTCACTTCCACTAGTGAGTTGAGCTTTGTTATAAAAATGAGTGAGAGTGAGTTAGTTGTGAAGAGTGAGCGTAGAGAGTTTGTACTTTTGACTAACCATCCTTACTTTATTTTGCGTAGTTTGTTTGTCACTTTTTCACAGTTCAAAGAAGCTCTCCAAGTGCTAAATTGTGAAGTTACTCTTGGTGGTAATCAATGGTCAAGTGGATTGCAAATACTTGATAAATTTGTTATTAATTCCTTTACCATTGACAAGGTAAATTCTTTCCATAAGTCTCCTTACTATCATGATACAATTGATGAGATTGGTTTGCTTCCAAAGGTGATACCCCTCCCTAATGTGTCATGGTATGATTCTTATGACGTGAATGAGTATCCTTTGGTTATATCATTAGTAAAGTCTTTTGTTAACATTCTTGAATTAGTTGGCATTGTTTTGATTCATGTGCCTAATGTGGTTAATCATATTGGTTTTATGAAATTTGACAAATCTATTTGTTTGCTTTATGATTATTCCACTAATGGAAATTTGAAGCTTAAGGCCAAAAATCATCTTGGAATAAGTGTGAATGAGCACTTGGCCATGGAGTTTAAAGTAGCTTTACTTACTAATGAACTTGATGTTTCCTTACTTACTTTTATTTCTAATAATTTGCAGGTTCATCAAGATGAATTGAAGTACAATTTTCCAAGTTCTAATACTAGAACCATTGGTGATGTTTCAAGGCGTAGCATGTTGCTGCTAGCAAGCCTGGGGTTTTGTCTTGCTTGAACAAGATAAAGGGATCTTCCTAATTAGTGCTTCAAGAGATGAACTTTATACTTACTATTCTGCCCTAACTAATTCATTGCTTTGTTCGAGTTGTATTGTTGAAGCTAGTGCTCTTTTATGGACTGTTTTGCATGCCAATGATCCATGGATACTTGTGTCGAGTACATTTGGCTTAATGATTGTTAATCATCCTGCCATGAATTCAAGCCTATACTTCTTTGTTATTATGGTGGAGTTTATGAGCTTATCGTGACTATGCACTTGAGTGTACATAGTGACCTTACTTTGTCTATGTAAGTGCGTGTTTTTGATTGTGTGTGTGAATTGAGTAGCATCATGTTAAAAGATACATGTGTGCATGATATGACTAGTTCTTTGAGGATTAAGAAGTTTAACAAATCTGTCTATTTACTCCAATATCCTCAATCTCTAGTTAGCTTTAGTACCCCTATGTGTTGCATTTGTTCTAGTCATGGGAGTATTGTTTTGCGTTTTTGTGGTTTAATTCTTCTAGTGAAGCCGTATGTTCCAAGTGATTTTATACATGTTAGGGTTTTCAAATTCATTGTTCTTATTGCTAGGATTGTCAATGTGTGTAGTCTATCATCTTGGACTCATGAGTTTTGATAAGGCTGTCCATATACTCTATGACCTTCATGCAAAAAATCGTTTGAGTTTTGGTGTGAAAAGCACTTGTTTAAATCAATTTTTGAGTCTTTATAGAATGTTTAATGTTCTTGAGTTTGGTGATCCTTATTTACGTGAGTGTGATGCATGTCCATATCGTTTTGTTAGTGAGTTTTTGCATTATGTTAAATGTCTTAATGTGTTGCGTGCTAACCACGTTGATAATCTTCTTGGTGCAACTAGTGTTTGTGTATCCTTTGTTTTTATTCATCATATAATTTTTGTGTTTGATCCAGGCATAGATTTGAATGATGATTGTGACCATAGTGAGGCTACATGTGATACGTATTCGTGGTTCATGGAATGTGAGCATCCTTGTTGGCCTTGGTTCGTGCATAAGTTGAGATTGTGGTTGAAGTGTGCTCGTTGGTTCCACTTCAAGCTACGTAGAAGGCATGCTTCATGACTTGCATTTATCCACGTGTTACCTACAATTCTTCTCCTCAAGCAATCGTTCAATTTGGGACAAATCACCTTCAAGAGGAGGGGAATGATGCGAATCTGGTGGGCTACCATATGTTCAAGTTGACAAGCATCCATGTGTTACCTTACTACGATTGATCAAGACTTGGATGCATCGGATGGTTGATTTCAAGTACAAATCGAGTCACATGAGGTCTAGTTCGGTTGTTAATTTCGGCTTTTAGTTAGCTATTCTATGTAATTTTCATTTTCGATAATTAGCTGCAACATTCAGTCAGGGCAGAAGCGTTGCCGCTAGTTAGGCGTGCCCACGCCTAATGGTCACGCCTAAAGAAATTATTTCGATGTTAATTGGTAATAAGTGACCCCAAGTCACATTAGGAATAAGGTGTCTATTCGGCCTCAAGGTTTCCAAACCTTGTCCGGATTTGGAGTCCATTTTAGATTAGGTTTTAGGGTTATTGTAATTAGCTACAACATTCAGCCAGGGCGTTGCCGCTAGTTAGACGTACTTGCCAAGTGGTCACGTCTAAGGAGCAGCTTGGCAGAAGCGTTGCGCTAGTTAGGCATGCCCACGCCTAAAGAAATTATTTCGATGTTAATTAGTAATAAGTGACCCCAAGTCACATTAGGAATAAGGTGTCTATTTGGCCTCAGGGTTTCCAAACCTTGTCCGGATTTGGAGTCCATTTTAGATTAGGTTTTAGGGTTATTGTAAGCCTATAAAAAGGCCTTTTCTCAACGTTTAATACAGACTTTGATATTCATCAAAATTTTCCAGCAACTTTGCAATTGAGAGAGAGATTTCTCTTGGCTTCATAGCACCCTTGAAAACTTTAGAGATTTTCTTGAGTGTTTGAGTTTGGTTTATCAATCAAGAAACGCACTTGATTGTGGCGCCTTCTACCAAAACTTGGGTTCGCTAATTCGTCTGGTCGCGAGTTGAGATCATATCAATAACATTCATACCACGGGAATTAGAGGGGTCTAAGAGGTTGCTTCCACTCATTCAAACCTGGTTGTCGAGTTCTTGATCTTGGGCAACGAATTTCGTCTCCTTGGCGAAGCTCGTATCAAATTAGGTTTAAATAAGAGTGTAAAACCTAACAACTGAGAATAATCTTGAGTATTATTGACTATTTTATATATTTTTTATTTTCTTCAATGTAAATATGTAACACCACTAAGTCATTTTTAGAAAAATGACTAAATCTTCTTTTTTTAAAAAGTTGTTGTTGCTATTATAAGATATTATCATTTTTTTATTTTTCTTTAAAAATTAATTTTTTAATTTGGAGGTTGAAATATAAGCACATTTGAATCTAATTAAATTACATATCCAAGTTCATATTTGTTGATAGGTCAATCAAAGTAAATATGTTATCATTTACAATTATAAATAGTTGGAAAGTATAGTAGAATAGGAGATAAATGTACTATAAAATTAGGTCAAGAAAGGACAATTGGATGAGAATAGGGTATGGTAAAAATGTAGGATTTAGGGTAATGAAAAGGATTGTAAGAATGTGGAAAAGTTGGGTCAAAAAAATGAAGAAGAGAGGATGGTAAGAAGAGGGAAGTTGTGACATGGGGGAAGTAATCTGAAGAGATAATGAGGATATAATATTATGTTTACTGTACTTTTGATATTTCTTTAAATGTTTTTATGTTCCTTTCGTATATATTTTAGTATACTTTAATGTTTTAGATAAGACATATAAACAAAATATAAATTAGATTCTAAAATAATAATCTTTTACTTTTTAATTTATTTTGCATATAACTATTAGAAATAATTCATTAATTTTATGATTATTTTAAATATAAGTCCCTGCATAACACGGGTAAGAATTCTAGTTGGCTATATAACCAAAGGCCGTGATCAGTGAAGATACTCAAACAAAATTAATCACCTTAAAATCAATTATTTTTCTAACAATAGACATTGACAGTGAGCACTTAGTACCATATATATAAATGTATGCATTTTGTATATATTCCATCCATTGTATTTAAAATTTTTCTAAATTAATATCACTCTTGCTAGAATAAGGGCTAACACATGATAACTGTAAGCCAAACTCTAAAAACAATAATATAAAATAAATTCACTTTAATACAGTCAAACTCCTAAAATAATATTAACGATCAAAATATAGAAGTAATGAGTGTGGACGGAACGGGTTAGGTGGTACGGAGGAAGGGAATGTAAGTGAGAGACTCTAAATTCGAGACCTCCCAAATATAGAAGAAGTAATAAGTGTGGAGGGAGATGGGATGGGTGGTATGCAAGGAGGAAATATAAATGAGAGATTCCAAATTTGAGACCTCCCACTCATACTTAAAAAGAAACAAAAAAAAAAAAAGGCTAAGAAATCAAAAGAGGCGAATAGGTAAAAGGCCAATTCGGATGCTAGACCAAATAGAAAGTCCTTGAAGTCTTAGAGGAAACTCATCTGACGGCCTAATTTTCATGGGCTATACTAAGGAAAGAGGTTTGTTTAGGTTTAACGATTTTTGACTCCTGACCAGAAAAGGGCTTGAGACGCCCGTTTTCTAGTCCAATCACTCAGGTTGGATTCAAAATATTTCGTTTCAAGACTTAGGTATGTCAACTTTCTAGGACAAAATTTTTTGTAAGGAAATAGAATGTAACACTCAAACCCAATTATCTAAAGCTTTGTGGCTAAAGTATAGCTACTTATTAGTTGGGGTGTTGTTTAAAATTATTTAAACAATTGGTGCATCAAAATGCAAATCGTTTAATATGTATTTCTGATTCTTTGATACCTTGTTTTAACAGCTAGATGTAGCAAAGAATTTGCAAAAACTTAGAAAAGAGAGGGAAAACTTCAACTAAAAGCTCGCTCTGGTGAAATCAAGGTAAAGAATTCACTATCTAAAGTTCTATGATCTTAGTTTCAAAGCTTAAGAAGGAGGTTTTTGGAGATTCTTCATGAATATAATGAATATGAAGACCCATAATTTATGAATTACTTTAAGGGTTATTTCTAGTTTGCTCCTTTCAACTATAATTGGATTTACACTTTTCATCAAATTTTAAAGTTGAATTTTTAATCATTAAAATAAAATTAGTTTCACTTTAGTCCCTAAAATATCAAGTCTATCCCACTTAAGTGTAAAATCTATCATGTGACAGCTCCACCTCTCCCTAGGGCGAACCCTAAGGTATCAGCGAACCGCCTGCCCAACTCTCGCCGGGACTCACTACAGATCCTTAGTTCGAATGCAAATAACAAAATACATCGATGTCCTCAAATCAACTGTAACATTTAAACCCCAAAGTTTCCTTAACGAACCACAAACGTCCCGAACTATAATTACAGATACAAAAGTTTATCTATCCAAAATTCCATTAGTACAATTCAAAATACAAGGCTACATCAAAATACAAGATTAGGTCTCCAAACCAATCGACCCAGTGTAACCCTTGGAAGCTCTCGATCTCAAATCCTGCTAAGGAAAAACAAAGTTGAAAGGGATGAGCTAAAAGCCCAGTGAGCGATCCTAATATCATACAAATCACACAGTAACAGTGGAGCAAAATATATCAGTTAAGCACTCAGTAGGTTAATATAATTCAGTTTAGAAGTATAAAATGTATAAACACATAAACTGGGAAAATACCCAGTGAAAGGATACAGGTTCCACTAGAAGTAGTTGCAGTCCGTCTTGTTCAATACTCAACCCCCTACTCCTCCTTGTAACTCCTAGTGGTAATACTCGAGTATTTCGTGCAGTGCCCTAGGTTATCAACCTACCCGATCGAGTCCGCTTCTGGCTCGAATAGGTCGATAACGAAGGGGAAAAGGCCTTGTTCAGCCTATGTGTTAGTACACATGGCCTACAGTCATGCACAAATAATATACAAACAATGGAAAAGCACACAGTTGAACAGTAGAATAAAAAGTAGGCCGAGTGCGATAAAGTACACACTCGCCCTTCACATAATTATTAAAAGCATTTAAACACATCAACAGAGCAATTTACTCACAAACATGCAAGGAACACTCACCAACAGTTGAGCGTAAACAAGACAATGTAGGCGGTTAAACACAATCTCCAATGTCCACAGAATCTCCTGAGATGTGAAAGTGCAAGCAAATTACTTTTCCGATTCCAAACTAAAGGTTTGGCAAAATCCATTTTCAAAGGTGAAATGACGTGACATGCAAATACTCAATGAATTAAACTCTCGAAACCGCTTATAAAAACTTCATATAGTTAAAAGGAGCATACGCATGAGCGTTAGACGGAAAACGAATGAAATGGAACGAAAACGGAAAACACACACCAAAAGGTGTAGAAGACAGTTTTGACACCCTGTACGCTAACACTCATAACTCAGGCTACAAGTATTGGATTAGAATGTACAAGGTGCCGTTTCGAAGCTAAGAGAACAAGCTACAACTTTTGTGAAGACAACTTCTGCCTAGATTTTCTCTTTCTAGGTGAAAATGGTTGAAACAGTTTCAGAAATTTTCCCCGTCAGAATTGCCGACAGGCTACATTCAAACGATCATAACTTGGCGCTCACAAATCCGAATCCAGAAATTACAGATGCGTTCGAAAGCTAGAATGAAGGGCTATAAGTTCCATGTTTTGGCCAAAAGCCGAATCACAAAGGATCAACACGAAAAACGAAGCTGAAGTTGCTGGTTTGTCATTCCTGTTTTCAGTTTTGCGCCAAAACTCAATGCATTCAACCAAAACACACACATGCAAACTCATCGACTCAAATGCAATAACAATCAAGCAAATGAAACCCTTACACGTTCCACATTACCCTCTACAATTTTCATGAAGAAGTTGAAATCCAACTCCATCCCGAACTAGGTTGAAAATAATCAAAACAATGGCTTTCTACCCTATCGCAGAGATTTAAGCAGGACGGCTTCAAATGGCCATAACTCGACACTCACAGCTCCAAATCAAGCGATTCCAAAGCCATTAGAAAGCTAACACATAAAGCTACAATACTTAAGAAGATCTCAAAAACAAAAACAGTCATCTTCCCGGTCAAAATGGCCCATTACAGTAGCAAAATAACGGTTCGGACAGAAACAGGGCATCAGGGGCATTTTAGTCATTTCGCATGATACAGTGCTCCGATTCACCTGAAAATTTACAGGTAGAATCCTCACTCAACTCTCTACAACCTTCATGCTTTGTGCTAAAGCTAATTCTGTCCTCATCATTTTCGAAAATATCAAGCAAATTCGGACAGAAAAAATGGACAAAAATTCAACCAACAACACTTCATCACCCACAAACACAAACATAAGCTACAACATGAAACTTCAACTAAAACCCTAACCCTAGTTCTTGGCCAAAATTCAAGACAAGAAAAACAAGAAAACTAAACCATGGAATCATCTTCTCAACTAGCTTTGATCATCAAGAAGCTATAACATAAGCAAAATTCATCATCTTCACCAATCTTAATCAACTAAATAAATTTCAGCAATTTCACCCAAATATCCATTATACAAAGTGTAGAATACCTCTTGAAGTCAAGGTTGAGCTTCCCAATCAAGTGCCCCCAACTTCCCAAGAAAGATTGGATGATTGAATTAACACAAATTTCCCAAAGCTTTTCTCTTTTTTTTCCTCTTTTCTCTCTTCTTTTCTTCCTCCCTTCTCACGGTTTTCCTTTCTTCCTTTCTTTCTTGCTTGGCCGATTGGCCTCTTCTAGAAATAGCCACAAGATAGCACTCCAAAGATATTTTAGGCTTTAGTCAAAATTAGGTCAATTTTGTCATGCTCAATTTAACCTACTAACTTAGGTAAATTGCTCCCTTGCCCAAGTGATTTTTCTTTCCTATCAAACTAGTCCATAAGTGCATAAATTAACCTAGTCTATGAAAACTTAAGTACACCTACTTAGATCACTAACCACCTAGAAATCTTAATCTCACTTCCTAATCATGCATTTACGCACGTAAAATCAAGAAATAACAAACTTGTCATTAAACGTAAAACTTAAATGTATTTTCAAAACTAGGGTTTTACAAATCCAAACTAGGGTTTTGCATATACATATTAGGGTTTTATCCCAATTTAGGGTTTTCAAAAAAACTAGGGTTTTAATCAAATTAGGGTTTTCAAACTTTGTAAAACAAGCGAGTCAAAACCAAACACTTTTAAAAGCAAAACAAACCATATAAACACCTTGGCAAACCAAAATAACTATAATTAACATTATTTAATATTTTCCAGAAATTGGGAAAAAATCGGGGCCTCACATATCAACTTAAGGATCAAGTATAAAAGAAGCATAGAAGAGTTTATACTTTAGGTACTAAAATGGGATAAATTTTATATCTTTGTTACTAAAATATTCAAATTTAATGTTTAGGGACAAAAGTGAGAATCTATTATAAATAAAGGGATGCAAAATGAAATTGACTCTTAGTTTAAGCATAAAACTTTGTTCCATGTATTAGCGTTATGGACATACACAAGAAATTAAATGGATATTAAAGTATTAACAGCCAAAAAAAATTTTGAATTTCTACCAAATTCGAGCTAACATAGTGTAGAGATCAAAATTGAGTGATGTCAATTGCATTTGGCACCAGCTTCTAGGCATTTCGATCAAATATAAAATCCATGCTGATTTTTTTCCTATTAATAGGAGAAAAGCTAGAAGTTGACTGAAAATCCAATTCTGTACAGCAGATCGGAGATTTGAGCCAATATAGCCCAACTTATGGTTCGATACACAGCATTGTTTTCTAGAGATTATTATTATTATTATTTTGAGTCTAGTTTCTAGCGGCACCACTTTTATAGTTCTTTAACATATATAACTCTAGTTTATTCAGGCGCTGCTAATGCTGGAAATCATAAATAGGCAGTCCATTTTTTGAGTTGGTTACTCAACGAGATGGTTATGTTCTGAATTGATTCTTGGTCTGCAAGCGGTGTCTTACAAATTGATTTGATCTTTATTGGTGAAGATCAAGGAAAGTTCAAGTGACCATTTTATATCTCCGTGGTTTTAACTTTTATAATTGAACTTGTAAAATATTTATGTACTGAAAATTTTTCTTTTTGGAACTGAAATATTAATTTACTTTGTTAAATTAAATTAAATTGAACATGTGAAATTCCTGACCACATGCATTATTCACATGCATGTCTGAAATAATTACATAACATATGATAAATGCCTGATCCTATGCAACGCCCTCTCTGTATTTACTGAGGAATCTCGATGAATAGTACTGAAATCAGGGAGAAGAGGAAAAAGATGAAAACGGGTACACTAGCTTGTGATTAGTGACACCGCTATCATTATTATACTGTAACTCTTATGTCAATGTACTGCAAAGGAGTTGTCTGAAATCATTGATTATGTTGCAAAGGAATTTTATAAAATCTGTCAAAGGCATTTTGACTGGTGACACTGCTTAACTTTTTCGCCAATAGTGTGGAATGCTGATGAGGTCGGGTTTCCACTCTGACGCAAAAGATAAAGCAGAAGTAAATGATGGAAAATCAACTTGAAGATTGAGATAGGAATCTTGAACTATCGTACTTTTTTCCCGCTATAAATGTAACTTGGTAATGTTCCATTGAAAAACCCTTATCTTCATACACTTATCATAAACTTGTTAGAAGAAAAGCTAAAAGTTAAAGAGAAGGGCGAATGTATCTGGAAAACAAAGAAACGAATTTTGTATGTCTTATTAAAGAGGGAACTCCTAGATTAAGAGAATTGAACTTTGGGCTGCTTCACGATATATTCTTAAAAAATAAGGTTGGATAATCAAGCACTATAGTTGTAAGAGAGAAATTTCTAGAAATGTGATGAATTTTAAAATTTTTCTGCAAATAGGGTGATTTTGGGTTAGGTTTCTGCATTTTTTTGATTTTGCATTTTGTAAATGCGAGTTCACTAGAAAAACAGTTTTAAAAAAAATCAAAATTCTTGGAACTCGCATTTTGTAAACGCGAGTTTTAAGGAACTCGCATTTACCGAATGCGAGTTCCGTATATGTAATTAAAAAAATTCGTCTTAAACTCGCATTTGGTAAATGCGAGTTCCTTGATCTTTTGATCTTTTACACAAACGAGTTAAATCTGTCATGTTGTTGATAGTCGTTCAGTTACTAGTGTGAGGTATTGCATTGTTAGGGAGTAGTACTCCTCATGTGGTTCCACATTTTCGGAGGTTAGGCTTAGCCCCGTCTAGCTCTTTTAATTTAGTTCTTATGTTTAATTAAATAAAGGGCTGGCATCCCTTCCCCGTGTACGGGTTCCATTTAAAAAAAAAAAAAAAACTTAATCACTCAATTTGTATCTCCGACTATCCTTGTAAATCACATGAGTTATATATAAGTGGCTTTGGCAATACATGTATCAATTACATTTATTATATAGGAGCGTGCGCGCACACACATATATATAAACGAAAACACCTTACTTTGTTTAAGTGTCATAAAACTTTGACGTTCTTCATAATTTGTTTATGCGTTAACTTATCCCCTTATAGCTCAAATTTGTATCTTAACCAGTAAATCGTGTACTTGGTTGTCAAGGAGCCTGTACACAATTCACAGGGACTTCATTTGTATGCTTATCCTTTGTGTTATGAATCAAGGTTCATACTCGACACACAATCATTTGTAATATTCTTTTGAAGAAAACCACTCACACATCTTTTGCAGATCATAGAAACATAGCAAATTATACTACATTAGTCCAAGTCGTCATAACAACATAACATTCATAGAAAAATGCAGTTCTGCAAGAACATAGGTTCTTTTTATCATTCATAAGTACAAAAATAACATTAGAAAATCAAGAATAGAAATAACTATTTAAATCTTTGAAAGATACATTAAGGTCAAGTCAATTTCAAAACGGAGATGCAACCGTAACTAATGCAGCCATGCCTCTTTCTAACATACATCTGCTAAAATCAATCACAATTTGTATGTTATTCCTCAGTTCCTATTACTAACCTAGATAGTAATCTGTAGGTCCCCATAAAGCCTTGCGCATGCACGTCCCCGACCAAATCCAAATTTATAGCTGCAGTTTGGCCTGAAAATCATCTAGAACGGAGTGGTTAATAACTAGGCGTCATAGGTGCCAGCGTAATCACAGTAAGAAGAATGGAAAGTAATTGACATCGCTATAAACAGTACAACTCGCAGCACCGTAACTGGTGATTGATACGAAAGTAATACAATTCAAAAGCAATTGCATATGCTCCGTTATAACTTTTAAACAAAACACACTTATCTTTCACCTTTGAATGGTTTATTAACCTTTTCAAACTTATACCTCACCAAAAGGCATAACGATTTAATGTCTCCCTTTAATTTTTTTAATATAATAAATAACCTTTTTTTGTACAGTATGTTCCTTTCCACCTGCACACAAATAAAATGACACTATACACATCAGGGAAAGTTGTAACATTGGTTGACAATTTTAGAAAGGACATTAGGTAAACAAATTTTATAAAAATTTCGGGAGAGTCCAAAAATATAAAATTACTAGAACTCCCCGTGAAGTGCAAACAAATTATTTTTTCACATGAATTCGTATAACATTAACTCGAGGCACAAAATCGATTGCAACACAATATGTTTAGCATACCTCATGCAACGCCTTATGGATCGCATGCTTTTGGAGTCATTTTCTTTAATATAATACAGAGAATTTTTTTTAAAGTAGGTGCCTTTCCACCATTTAAGCATGTGAAAATGTGATTTAATTAACAGAAATGGAGCAAAATATAATTGCACAAAAAACTTAATTACTAATTTTACATTATACTGACGAATTTAGAAAGGACTTTATGTATACAAAATTTATAAAAATATCGGCAGACTCTCCCCTATGAAATTACTACAACTCCTTGCCAACAAACACAATTTTTTTCATTATATTTTGGAATAAAATGAAGTAGAAAACTTTATAAAAACTTCAAAAATGGAGAAAAATAAAATGAACAGAAATGGAGAAATGGAGAAAAATAAAATGAAGCAGAAAACTTTATAAAAACTTCGAAATTATGCTGACCAACTGGAAAGGACATTATGTAAACAAAATTTGTCTAAATTTCGGCAGAGTCTCCCCTATATAATTGAAAAACTCCCTGCCAACAAACACAATTTTAATCAACTGTCAATGCTTAACATAAACTCCAGTCACATTGGACAGCCACATATTTTTTAGCGTGCCTTAGCTAAATATCATAAAATGAAGAGTCATATGGAAATTAATACATAAATAATCCAGTGGGAAAATGTCACGACATGTACACATGCAGTATGTATTAGATTAGTATTATTATAACACTCGAGAATGAATCTTGTTGATGACAAAGATTTATCAATTCAACTTACAAACGAAATTAACAAATAAGAGTAGATCTGCATAACTACATTCCGACGGAACATTTTTTGAGGCGGCATTAAAATTCTACAATAACAAAATGCTTACAAAAAAATTTTATTGGATTTGTATCCAACAACGCCAAATGCAACATTTCCTCCCAAATAGTAAACAAGCTAAACTTAAAATCCGCACATATCATGCAAATTCGTATATGTATTGCCCTTGACATCAACTTTGCTCTTATGAAGTAGTCTATAACCAACCAAAAAAATCAAAAAATTTTAAACAAACCACAATGCGAACCTGTATGAAGAAACAACGGGGAGCACAACAGTGATGATGATGGTAAAAGCAAGAACAATGGAGCAAAATGAGTAATCTAGCCATCAAAGAAGAAAGGAGCAAAATTAGAGTACACATTGCATATGGTGTCAAAAAGTAGATTTTACTCCTCACCAATGAAAAGCTCAATCATAAGACAATCAAAACAATCGTTCACTTGCAGTAAATATACAAATTCTCTAGCAAATGCCCAGATCATACATAATTATAAAAGAATTCAATTCTTCCTTTTAATCCTCAGCCATTAATGCAGTAAATTGCGATATTATTCATATAAATACTAGCATCGATCTAAAGCTAATGCAAAGCAGCCTTCCAACTCTTTTTTGTCACAAATCTTGACCACAATTTGAACGAGAAAATTGACGTTGACGTATAAGAGGCTCAACTACAATGCCAATATCAATCTTATGATTCTATAATCTCATATAGGCAAACATAAGACAATTAGTTGGACTCAATACATTTGTTTTCTAATTCCATTCTAGCATGACATTCTACAGTGAGATGCAAATTGGAGAACATTAATCCACAATATTGAATCCTTAATTCGAAAAAATAGTTTGCAATACATATTTAGAATTCTTATGTACACTAAGAGATTACACGATCAAACTTGTTTGCGTGTATAACAACCATAGAACCTCATATAATTTTGTACCCACTGGCTAAACTTTAAATTCATACATAAGACATCATGAACCTGGCATGGGGACCAATAACATGATATTATTTGGTTCAACCATGCAGGCCAAAATCATATGGCTGCTGAAATAAGGTATGTAAGATAGCCAATTCACATGCCTCACTTAGAAGGGAAATGGAGCCAGGTACAAATCTTCAAACACAAAGAGAGCAATAATAGCAGATGAATATGTATATCATCTCTAAATTCGTAGTTTTAACCACATTAATGCATCAATTAGAATTTCTGATTTTTTTTCAGTTTTTATAAAAAGAGGAAAAACTGAGAATACAGACCGCCTATAGCTTTATGCAACATTCCTAAATGAACAGATGCAACGAAACATTACTGGAATTAATCCTTTTTATTCTTTCAAGTGAGCTCATGCTACCTTCAATTCAGAATCAATCACCAAGGAAAAACATATGGCAGTGAAAAATATCTACCATAGTGAATGACATTCAATCCATCTGCAGACCTCAATATGTAAACCGCGGACAGCATTTACTACTAAAAAATTGAACAAGTTGCCATTACATGGAAAAGGTGAAGATATTACGTTCCAAGAATCTCATCTTGTAGTCAAGGTGAGCCTCCCATTCACCTCTTGATGACTCGAACTTACAATTTACTAATTACGAATAAAGCTGTCTTACCATCTTTGTTTTATTAAAATGTAAAAACTTGAACTTCTTATTTGTCGCATGTGGAGCAAAAGTTATGATTCTACAATGATACCGTTCAAATGCAATGTACAGTACAACTTTCAGCTTTACCACTAAAAGAAAAAATATGCATTAGTGGCAGCATGCTTTATTCATCCGAATTTGAAGCCAAAAGGAGAAAAAAATACCAATAGACTGATGAAGTAATTTTGCCCGAGTGAGGTGTGATTTTCCATAATTTTTAATCTCAAATTGCAAGCATGACATCAAGGTTTGACACCAGTTGCGATTTTGTAACCCCATGTATGAATTCATAGACTAAGAGTAATAGCAGATCTGAAAGCCATCTTTTGCTGGTAAGTGGTTTCAATTAGTTCCACTTGAGTGTGATGTTGAACGAATTTAAAGTTATGTCCCCATGATATTACTATGCCAAACTTCGAACTATATTTTTGCATTGTTGGGAATGTCATAAGTTTGGTTAGTGCATTAATTCATATAGTGCACAATGGCACTTGACAATTTTAGATTCCGCACAGGAGTTTTTTTACATGTTCTGCTCACCAAATCGAACACTACTTCCAAAATGGAGTTGCTTTATGCATATGCTGCCCACGGCTAAGCTATTCCAATAGCCCAATGAACTTTATAAAATCAAAAATCTCAAACCTGATAGCACCTTCGAATGGAATCTAAAGTGTCTAATTGACATCTATGGTCTTTCATTAGGAACAATTCTTTTGATTTGTAAAGAATTCTATTTGACAACAGACCCTTGGAGTTACATAACCACGGTGAATTCTTCAAATTAACCTGCCATTTAGTTCGTGCAAAAATCTGCTTTTTGGCAACAATTCGATGTCATAATAACAGTACCATTACCATAGCTTATTCATCTTTAAATTATACATATAACAAGTCGACTGTAGAAAAACCACTATTTTCATCTATTGCAAGATAGGAAAAAGAAATTCATGAATATACTGCAAAATCAAATTGTGAAAGTCATAACTACTAATAGAAGATCAAAAAAGAGCAATAAAGAAATCACGAACCTAACAACTTACATTTTGGAAAGATCATAAAAATTACTATGAGCTTCAGCTATAACACAAATCCCCAAAACTCTCAGCCTCCAACTCAGCTTGCCTAAAGAATGCCACTTATAGAATTAACCACAAATAATCACAAAATAGTTCAAATCCACAGCTTGGCCAGAAATTAAAAAAAAAATTCGAAATACCTGATGCCAGGGTATACATCTGAATAAGTTGATTGAATTTAAATACGTACTCATGTATCTAGTAGCTAGGCAAGGAAAGGGATTCGGATGTAATAACCTAATTTTTGGCTAACAAGCCCAACAACAATATTACAAGTTCAAGGGTGTTCTTAATTTCAAAATGAACAAAAACAATACAATTTTTATGGGTGTACTGAGCTGAGTTCAAATGTGAAAAAATAATGAATTATATTTTGCAAGTGAAAGTTGAATAAAAATACCACATTATATGAAGAAAATCGGAATGCAGGTCACACACCCATATTTGTAGGCTTGCAAATCCCATTTTAGCTTATCTCTAATCGAATTTCAGGTCACAATTTGAGACAAAAACTGGACTCGAAATTTCTGCAGCAAACATTAAACAAACTTTTTGATAGTTAAGCAATGGCGGAAAAACTTTCTGAAAACGTACCTCAAGCAAGGGTGGATGCGTGGAGAAGCAATGGTGGCGGCTTGCCGGTGTTTCTGCGTGTCTCTCCGGCGTCTATTCCCCACGTCTATGACCGGCGACGAGCTCCTATTTGAAGTCTTCTTTGTCGACAGCAGCCGATAGCTATGGATGATTCGCTGTTTCCCTCCCACTTGTTCAGCAACTCCAGATGGATTATGGCAAAGAAATCCGATTATTTGGCTCAATTTCGGAAAATTTTGTTGCCCCCAAATCGCAGCTTTTCTTAGGGCTTTTCTTAATAGCAGCTTTGCTTTCTGTTTCCGCGTCGGGAAATAGAAAAGTCGTTTTGTTTCAGCAGAACTCGCATTCTGAAAATGCAGGTCCTAATAATTTGCATTTATGAAATGCGAGAACTTTTTTTCCTTTTTTTTTTGAACATATATCGCATTTGGTAAATGCGAGCTTTAAACTCACATTTACCAAATGCGAACACCCTATTGTTATAAATCCCCTATAAAATAGCCCCTCTCGTAGAATTTTTTTTTTTTCATAACAATTTTAGAATTTTCTTAGTTGTAAGATATGCAGCCTAGGTGGATAACAAAGATGGTTGATTGAAAATTGGACTAATGTAAGCAAATCCTTTTGAAGCTTTTTTCATATGTTCTTTAACTCAGCTTTTCAAGCAATGGGTGGGGAATTTCATGACAAAGGAACTGTATAAGCGATTGCTGTTTGGACCTGAAAAAAATGATACAAAGTTGAATGTGGCCTTTACTTCCTAAATAATTTGGTTTGCTACATTCCTAATGGGTAAAACATGCAATCAGGACTTTCCCTTTTTTGTCTTTTTCTGTTTTTGAGAGTTCCCACATCTCGCTACCTGATTGTAAAACCATTCGAATAAAAACCTGGTTTCTTTTGATTAGGTTAGTTGCGCTTGTTTAAGAAGCTAACGGATATTACTGGAAGAGAAGACAATGGAATCGAAGCTTTCTTCTAAGAGCAGTTAAAAAGACACTGCACGATTTGTAAATATTTGATTCACCAAGCAGGATTGTGGATTTGTACTTGCTGGAGTATGGTTGGAGACTTGGAATCATCCTTTACGTACAAAATGAATATAGATATCCTGTAAATCCATTGATTCCTTACCTATAGACAAGATTTAGTGTCTTTACTTTAGCCACTTCTGATTTACAAAAATGCCCAGAGCAACAGATGCAGATATTAATCTGGCTTTACAACTGCACTTGAAAGATAACAGCCTCTTCTCCATTACTGGTTCTTACTCTTTCATTGAAAAGCCAAGCTCACATAATCAATATGGCTGACCCTGTTATCTCATTTGTTATTGAGAAAGCTGGTGATCTGCTGAATCAAAAACTTGTTTTCCCGAAAGATGTTCGACCGCAGGTGGATAGACTCCAAAAGGATCTGGAGCGCATGCGGTGTTTCTTGCAAGATGCAGACCAAAGGCAAGATGAAGAAGCGAGGATTCGCAACTGGGTTTCAGAAATCAGAGATGCTGCCTATGATGCGGAGGATGTCATTGAGATCTTTGCCAGCAAAATTGAGTTCATAAAAGATAAAGGATTTGTCAGTAAGTTGGTATATTATCCCTTGAAACTTGTGAACCTCTATAAGATTGGTAAAGAGATCGAATCTTTACAGATGAGACTCAATGACATTGCTAATAGCCGCGAAAAGTATGGCATCAGAAACCTTGGAGAGGGGCCGAGTACACATGGAGAAGAGCTTCAACAGCTCAGACGATCCTCTCCAATAGGTGAGGAGAAGGATGTTGTGGGCTTCAAGGGAATAACGGAATCCCTGGTGGCAGAACTTTTGAGAGAGGAGAGAAACCGCCGTGTGGTTTCAATCGTTGGCATGGGAGGTGCTGGTAAGACAACTCTAGCCAGAAAAGTTTATAGCCATGCTGATGTCAGGGCCAGATTCAACTGCCGTGCTTGGGTTTGTGTCTCTTCAATCTACAATCATAAAGAGACGCTGAGAACAATCATAAAGGATTTGAATCCAAAAACAAATGAGCTACTTGACATGCTGGAAAAGATGCGAGAGCGGGACTTGGAAGAGCAGCTGTATAATGATCTACAAGATAAGTGCTATCTTGTGGTACTTGATGATGTATGGACGGAAGCAGCGTGGGATCATCTAGCCAGGGCCTTTCCTGATGTTAATACATCAAGTAGATTGCTGCTTACAAGTCGAAATAGAGATGTTGCCGTACACGCAGATGCTCTTAGCATCCCATATGAGTTGAAAACTTTGGGGGAGGAGGATAGCTGGCAGTTGTTTCTCAAAAAGGCCTTAGACCATGGAACTAATGCTAGGTGTCCTCCAGATTTGGAAGAAGTAGGCAAAAAGATTGCACGGAGATGTGCTGGTCTACCACTTGCCATCACAGTTATTGGTGGCCTGCTGCTGGGGAAGAAAAAGTTGAAGAGTGAATGGGAGAAAGTTCTCAACAACTTTAGCACATACCTATCAAGGAGGCAGAATGCAGTGTGGGCAATTTTAGAATTAAGTTATGCAGACCTTCCTCCCAATCTGAAATTTTGCTTTTTGTATTTGGGTTTGTTTCCAGAAGATTCTGTGATTTCCGTGCAGAAGTTGATCCATATGTGGATTGCAGAGGGAATAATGCAGAAAAGAGAAACAGAAAATTTGGAGGAAACTGCAGCGTATGATGTGGAGCAACTCTTTAGTAGAAATATGGTTCAGGTGGTAGAAATGACTGTTGATGAGAGGATCAAAAGCTGTAAAGTCCATGATTTATTGCGAGAGCTTGCAATCAGAAAGGCAAAGGATGAAAATTTTTTTCAAATCCATGACGTCAGAGATGATAAAATATCGGCCAAATCCAGGTACCTTGCCGTTCATCCTCTCCCTCAGTATAAAAAATATTTTGGGGTTTCAACCCGTCATCTCCGTTCTTTAATTTTTGTCAATTTTCGCACTCAATGGGGAGAGGTCAGTCTTAGCTTGAAAAGTTTCAGAAAGCTTAGGATACTTGACCTTGAGAATGTTAAAATTAATCGCTTGCCAAAAGAAATTGGTGGAGTTAGGCTTCTGAGGTACCTCTGTTTAAGAAGCACATGGATTGATAAGCTCCCTCACTCCTTAGGTTGCCTGCGAAACCTACAGACGCTTGACATAGCCAAGAGGGAAGTTAAAGTTTCAGATTGCATTTGGAAGCTTGAAAGTTTACGGCATCTATACGCGTATCATATAAGATGTAATGTGCCACTTAAGATTGAAGGATTGAGAAATCTCCAGACTCTGTCAGGCCTACGCTCTAAAGACATTATGCATAATAAGATGGTAACTTTGACAAGTCTTCGAAAACTGGGGATTGTATTAAATCACTGGTCAGATATAGATAAACTCTGTGTGCATTTATCTGAGGTTGGAAGCCTAAAGACCTTACATCTTTCTTGTAAGATTCATTGGTTGACAATGAATCTACCTCTAGCTGGACTTTCTAGGCTCCATCATGTGACAGAGCTTAAGCTATCCGGGGAGTTGAGAATGCTGCCTCCTGATTTCCCTCCTCTTCTCTCTCGCTTGTCTTTGACATCCTTAGATCTCGAGGAGGACCCAATGCCAGTACTAGAGAAGTTGGGACAGCTGTCGTTCCTCAAAATGAAACGTGCATACGGGGGACAACAACTGATCATTTCTAGCCACGGCTTTCCCCAATTGAAATTCCTCCAGCTCAGCTTCCTACTTGATTTGGAAGAAATAAAGGTGGAGAAAGCTGCACTGCCACAGCTCCAGTGCCTGAGAATCAGGGACTGCGAATCACTACGCACTTTGCCGGAAGAGCTGAAGCACATATCTACTCTTGACAGGCGTGAGCTTGTGGACATGCCAGAAGAATTTGATGCGGAGACGATATCCAGTGTCCCTAACCTCAGAATATTCAACTCTTGATTGCGTGCACCAAATTTGCTATTTTCCATCCTGGTTTGGACTTTGGGGCCGGGTTCGGCTGATTAGCTAGAGATGTTTGGATTACAACCAAAATTGGGTAACTTTGAGTCTGTAAGTTGATGCCTTAGTACACCATGTGTTGAATGTATACTTCTACCTTTGTATTCTCTTTTATTTATACTGAATTTCGGTGCAATGATTAATAAAATTATTTCCAATTTTTATCAAAATAAATAAAAAAAATTTCCCAATTCAACTTACTGACTTTGCATTATTTTACTCTTTATTTCATCATATAATTCATGCCATTTCATCATATAATTCATGTCCTTCCCTTTTTAATTACTAAATCTCACACTTCAATGCTTTTTTTTATCATTTATTGTGTATATAAGATACTAAAATGAGTCTTTTAATAATTTTTTATCAACTTCACACTAAAATACTTTTGTATTTTTGTTTTCTTTTAATTGTGACAAAATATTGATACTTGCATATCTTAATTCCAAAATTATTCAACATTTTAATATCATATTTAAATCAGTATATCCGATTTTTACATACAAAATAATATTGGGATTGAGTGAGAAAAATATCTTGAGATTTGATTGAGAAAAAAAAATATATATTAGCAACGTAAAAGGTTAAATTGTGATATCAATTTCTAAAGAGATTAAAGAAATGAATATATTTTTATCAATTATGTAAATTCAATTCAATATAATATTTGGTCCATATATTTATTTCAATTCCCTATTCTTCATACACTCCAACAAAACACTTTCTAATCAAAGTATGAATTAGAACCATACAAAAAGATAAGATTTGATTAAACTACTAAAACGTATTTTAAGCAACTAAGTGTGATTAATGTATTGAACAATATGGCAATCAATGTGTTAACTGGATCCTTATGAATTTCTTTTTTTCCATAAGTAAAATAGAGTTTTTATATAGAAAATGCTATAAGTGATCACCTTAATCGATATATATAGCTCAAGTTATGGTCAAAATATCAAAATATGTCAAATTTTTACTTGCATATATGATTGCATTGCCTATCATTATAATGTGAACATGAATTTGCACTTCAATGAATTCAAGTGATCATTCAATAACCATCTTCAAATATGTCAATTGTACTTCATTTGAACCAAGTTGATGTGTAATGAGCCAAATGACCTTTTGTATTCCTTTATAAAAAAAATGGAAAAAATAACCCGATATTATGCATTAAATTGATCTATTTACACGCTCTTGTAAAATCATTCTTGTAAGAAATAACCACCAAAATTTGTTTAGATAGTTTTGCCAAAAGTCTTTTTTCTTTACTTCATTTGTATTTAAAACACTATTTTTTAGTAACTAAATAATTAGAACAAACCAAAAATAAGGTAAAATAAACTCTTATCAAGACCTTTTTTGGCCACAAGGTAGGGATTACAATTTACTTGTTAAGCTAATTTTTTCCACCTATTGCTCCTTTTCTGTTCGTTTAAATCCCTAAACAACTGCTCATTGATCTATTACATGACTTTTGGTATCAATTGTTCAAATAACCCAGAAATATATATATATATATATATAATATAATGTATGTATATGTGTGGGTGTGTGGGTGTGTGTGTGTGTGTATATATATATATTAAGTATCAAATAAATGACTAATTGGGATTCAAAGTGCACTTTATGAGTCTAGCTCTTACTCATGAATGAAGGTTTGATCCAAAGTTTTTGAAGGTGCGACATGTATAATTCAAACTTGCAACCTTTTCTACTTGGCATTAGTCCAAATTGATGGTTTGAAGACTAAAAGAGTATAACATCAATTATATATAAATTTGTTTGTATTATTTTTAATTAGTGCAAAATGGTATCGTCATGGTTATTCAAACACTTATTATAAGTTATTTCTAAGAGTAATACATTGAAGGTGAACATTTTGAAATTTAACCAATTTCCAGCTCAAATCACAAATAAAACATACTAAAAAGTTCAACTTAACATTTCCCAAATTACAGTTCTAAAGTACTTAGAGACAACTACATCCATCTATTTATAAAATAAAAGTCCATCCATCCATGGTTAGTGTACAAGAATTATAGTAATACACTAAGAAGGATCACAATGCACGCCATCCAACGGCAGAACTGGGGAATAAACTACATTCTCTGAATACCAAAATAAGTTTTTAAATTCATGGACTTTGAGTTAACAATCACTTTGTAAAACAATTGAGTTTTCAAGCTATCATTTCATCAATACTCACTGTTAATAACAACACATTATATTCCAAGACATAAACTTTCATTTATTTTGTTATTAATATATGGATAGAAACCTCCCGAGGTTTCTCATAATATCACTTGGAGCTAGATTTTAAAATCTCACTTATCTCCCTTGTCAACTTGACAAAATTAAATGGCCATTCACCTATCCTCACAAATTGATAATAATTCCCTTGATCCCGATAACTATTTAACTAAAAAATCAAACCAAAATAAAATTTTCAAACCAAAAAATGTATATTAAAAAATTGGCCTATCTAATAATAGTCCATAGACCAAGGAGGTTATGTTTTAACAAAGGAAATGGAAAGCTTAAATCTAATCAAAATCACACTAATGGCTCAAGTAGGCTTTTAGTAACCCAACAAACATCTTAAAAAAAGGGGTTCTTAGATGGGTTATAATTAAGCAAAGGATCTTGAAAATTTTTTTGAAAATATATTTTAATACATGAGGTATTTTAAGTTGTATTGACCTAAAGTAGTGATCTCTTTATAAGGTACACATCGGTGTACTTTTTTCAAAGTGTAAAATGCTCCTTGGTTTCAAACAATCAAGTTATCAACAAAACAATCCAGTTTAAATCAAGCAATTACAAACAATAATTTAGTCTTGATTTATTTTTTATTGTTGTAAACTTCAAAACAAGTAGTAATACAACATACGGGTAATATTGGAACAAAAGTTCATTGTCTTTATTGCATTTTTTCAGGGATATACAATGTTACAAGAAATGTCATATCGTAGGGGAGGTCACAAGTCATTTTGAAAATCTCGTAGCTAAACATTTGATTTAAAATGGATTTGAACATTATCCATAAACTCTTCATAAAAGTGGGGTAATTCACTTGTGAAAGCATTTCACTTTGAAATGATTTTTTAGTAATATCTTTCAATAAATGGGCATTCATTTGGAAACTATTGCCGATTTCATTTGAGGGTGCTGGTTGAATCACCCCAAATCTGGGAGGTTTCTGAAGCTATTATCCCTTTTCTAAGTGATATTTGGTTAATATAGAATATACAAATGATTTAAATACTAGCAAATCATTAGATTACAAATCATTATCAATTGATAGAAATATGGCAAGATTCTTTTAAAAGGGGAGTTTTGAACACTTTTCTCACAAATTTATTATTTCTTCATAATGATAAAAGCATTTATATATTAGAAATAGTGATGAATGCATTTCTTGTCCAAATGAATGTAGCAAATCATTTTACTTAAATCATTCATTTACAAACCATGGCAAGATTTCTATTTAAAATTATGGTTTGAACACTCACCTCAACCACTCAAACTATTTTGTGAGTAAAGATAGAATATAATAATTGTAAGTCATATACAAAAAGTCTTGGCCATTAAAGAGCCAAAGTTCAACTATCGGTTATTGTGCAAAATCTCCATATAAGTCTTAACTCAAGTCCACAGAAGCATAACTAAAATAAGTCACTATATATTTTATAAATTGGACCCTTGTTGAAATAGTAAGGTCTTTGACAAAAAATCATTATTGAATAAGAAAATTAACTTGACACCCACTAAAAGTTGGAAATCATAGTCAAACTATACATTAATTGATAAAGAGTTTTTCATTTTAATTACCAAACTCTTATTATTCAAGTCCATAGTAATTTGACCCATGTTTTATAAGTTAAAACCCTTATGCAATAACTCTCATTCAAATGACACTTTTCATTCAAAATACATGAAAACTTCACTTTTCAAAAATTCAGCTTACAACTTCCCTCCACTCAAGACATACACTCACATATAGGTAATAATAATAATGATTTTCTCGAGGAAAATTCTTCAATGAACTTCCAACACAAATTTTGAAATCAAACATTAAATTTACCAAGCATGGTTTGGCCATCACATCTATTTTCCTTCAAAATTCTCAACAACAAAACCCTACTTTTCTAACCATGATCTCTCTATAATTTCACAAATAACATTCAAATCCACAATCAGTCCTCAAGTCCGCTACCTCAAAAGCCATGTCAAACCTAGGTTGGGATTTCAAGGACATGTCATCTTCTTGAGGCATTTGATTGATCAATTTTATCAATAACAACCACGATCTGAACTATTTAACACTAATAAAGCTATATCTAAAGGGTTTATACCTTCGATCTGACTAGATCGACAAGATCCAAGAATGAATTCGTGGGTTCCTAGAGTGTCCCAAGCCTAGCAACTCCTCAAGTAATTCGATCCCATTACCCAAGATGTTGAGCCATCTGACGATTGATTTTCAACTACCACTAGTTCACTATGCATCTAGATGAAAAAAAAAAAAATACACGGAAAACACTCAATAACAAGCTTTGTTTGTGTTCACTTTTCTTTTTCTTCCTTCAAGAAATGTAGAGTTATCACACACTCTTCTTCAAAATGCGATGAGGATCACAACTCATCAATCAAGTTTCATAGATAGCTCAAGTTAAGAAGATAGAAAATGTCAAAATCAAAATATTCAAACTCACCTCTTTTCTTGCCTCCATTATTTGAAATGGACCAGCCCTCACTGTCCAATTCAAATCTCTCCTCTTCAAATATGAGGATTGTACTTCAATGTTGATGTCTAATGAGTCAAAACAAAAGAAGAAAAATGGAAGATGAAGAAGAGCATTAAGAGTTGATGTCTTGATCTCAATAAAATGTTCTTCAAGAAATAACAAGACGATGGACAAGATGAAGTTTTTTCCAAATCTCTCTCTAAAACTACGGCTGGAATTAGCAGCAACAAGGAGTAAGATGAGGCCTTCAAATGATATTCAAGGTGCAAGGAAATGGAGGAAGAAGAAGAAGAAGCTAATTTTTCCTCCCTTTTCTCTCTCTCAACGGCTGCTCATCTCTCTCTCTAAGCCCAAAGAATGGCTGAAGATAACAAGGGAACAAGAAGGCTTATAAATGGCTTTATGTAGACAAAAGCCTTGGCTCACCTTAATTGTGGGTGTGTCAAAGCCACTTTTGTATATATATATACTTATACTATTTAATCCATATCCAACACTGTCTAACCTTTCTAATATTTCCATAATATCACTACATATGCTCGATTTCAAGTCCAAGTCACTATTCACGGTCGGAACAATTTTAACGCTAAAATAGCCAAACCACCCACACCGCAATAAATTTGATAAAATTTCTAAATTGAAAATAATCACTTTAAACATATATTTACTCATATTTCAATAAATAAACATAATATATATATATATATATATATTTTTAAAATAAAACTTGAATTTTGGGGCCCTCACAAGTATTGATACCATAATGCTTAGCTTTTATTTGATTTGATTTGACTTAATTTTTAAATCGTTAATTATGCACATAATTTATAAATATTGCCCTTTTTATTTTACCAAAATATGGTGTTAATTGTTTGATTCTACTCATATTTATTTTTTGATGTTGATTATAGGATTTGAAGTTAAAATGGAGTAAAATTTGCATGAAAGACCAAATTTTCAGAAGACTTTACTATGCAAGGCGTGACCACATCTTAATTTGAAGAAGTTCGGATGTCACAGGATTTGAAGTGGGACCTGCTCAATATATATGTTTATCGTTTGGGACGGAAGCTTTATTTCCTTTATGGAGTTGGACATTAATTAGTTATTTTTAGGAAAAATATATTTGATTTCCTTTTCACTGGTAGGATTATTTGTTAGTATTTTGGTTGGAAAGGATTCTAATCCTTTTGGAGAGTAGGAATGCAATGTAGGAATAAAAACCGAGGAAAGCAGACGGCTCTTTCTTCTTGGCTTTCTTCTTCGTTAATAAACCCCCCCTTTTTTTTTTGTGATTCCATCATGAGGAATAGCTAATTTCACATTTTAGTTAGAGGTAATTGAAGTTTTGGTTCATCAACACTGTCAGATCGAATTAATTAATTTTGTTCATTTATTTACAAGTATTTGTATATTCTCTATTCTTTCATGATTGTGATTATTTTATGCGATTAAGTAACTGGCCATTATTTAATTATATGAATAATTTACTGCTAGCTAAAATACCAAATCCATAATTGTTTGGTGGTTTTAGTACTTGTGGTGAATGGCATAATTTAATTGTAGTCGAGACTCTTGAATTAAATCACGGGAATATATAATCTAATCTAAATGAACCGAATTAAAAGTGGAGATTAAACCTTTGACTAGAGACTTGTCTTTTGTTGATTATTATCAGTTATTTACGAACCACTGTAGGGATGAACCCCAATGACTCCTACTTTGGTTTTCCTCAACTCCTCTCATTATTATTTGAAAAGAAGAGGGTAAATATGAGTGAGAAGAATAAGGTGAGAACAAAATCCACCAATGAGGTCAATACTTCACTTTTGAAGTCTTTGAAGATTTCCACTGCATTTGGAGCTGCTTTACTTTAAGGAGAGGCATTGACTTCGTCTCAAACACTGGTGGCCATTACCACTTCTACACAGGTAGTGATTCCATCAACTCAGCCTTCTACTTCCACTCCTATTCCTCCGTTGCCTCTACCCACTCAATCTCAATGGAGCAAGATTCTAAACGCCTTTTGTTGTATGGAGGCTCGAGTCATGGAGAGGATTAATAGACATGAGCGTTTAATCATGGAGCACCTAGGTAGGTATCACACCTGCCTCCAAACTTTGGAGGATCACTTCCACATCCATCGACCACCCATACCTATACCTCACCAAGGAGACGAGGATACCTCTGGAGCAATGCATACAGAAAAGGGTGGTCAGCAAGCGGTTGGTGGAGAACTTAGAGGTGCAAGTCATGAAGAACCTGCCAAAACGAATCAAGGCAACATCCTAGGCGAGGAGGAAGCGATTGCTCATGGCACTTCAGATGTTGGCGGCCCTATGGCCTAGCTCATATTTTCTTTAGTTTTTTGTTTCTTTAATTTATGTTCTTATTATGCTATTTTGCTCTTTTTAAGTTGTGTTTGTAATTTGTTAGACTTTATGCTTTACTTTTGCTTTTAATAGTTTTATGAGCTTAAATGTTACCCTACAGTTGAATCAGAATTGCAAATTGATGGTTGTTCATGATGGTCGATGTTTGTGATAGGATTGCCATGATTTCTATATCATATATAGGGGAGTCCTTTGTCTATTTTTCTTTATGTTTATATCCTACACGTTAAGGACAATGTGTATTCTAGGTGTGGGGTGTTAAACTTGGGCTTTGTGTGTTTACTTGTACTTGAATTTGTGCTTAATATGTATATGATCAACTTGGAATTGTTTGTAGTGCTTTGGAATTGTTTGAAATTAGTTTGCTAGCAGGGAGTTTGGTCCGATAATAATGGGAAACTCTATCAAAACTTTTCCAAAACTACACTATGTCCCAAAACCTTTTGAAATGGATGCTATTTTTTGTGATGTGAAGTTAGTGGGATAGTTAATTTTCCAAAGTTTTGAAACTCCCTGAGTTTAAAAAGTTAGTGCAATGTTCTAAGCATGAGTACTTATTTCTTTGACAATTTAATTATATAAGGAATGTGTAAAGAACTTCACTCAATTTCAATTAAATCGGTGAGCTTTTGCGCCTTCAAAAAGAGCATTGCATCTAAAAAGAGCATTTCACCTCAAGTACTCATAATATCAAGGAAAAGAGAGGTAATTATACCATAACCTCAACTAGTTCAATTCAATTTCTCATCCTCACCCAATTTCACATGCAAAGTAAATCATATAGTTAATAAAATGCTTCCTAAACCCATGATCACCTTTTCTCAATTCAAGAGAGGGATTTATTCATATAACATATCAAACATCTATTCAAATTGTGAAAGTGCCTTTGACGAGAAGATCGACATTTTTAGATGAAGATCCCCTGTTACTCAACACTTGACTTACTAAAGTTGCTTTGCCTACTCTTTATTCAAGTACCGTTTTACGCGAAAGTCAACATTTTTAGATGAAGACTCCCGGTTACTAGGCACAAGAATCATTGGAGTAGAGCTATAACTTTTATTCTCTCTCTCTCTCTCTCTCTTTTTTCTTTGTTTTTTTTTCCTCTCTCTTTTTTTTTTAAAGAAAACATATTCCCTCAAAAGAATAATTATAGGAAAAGTATTACATTTATTAACCACATTTATCACTCCACTATGTAAAATCAAATGAAGAGAAGAAATCTCATTAAACATACAAAATTTAGGCATAATTTCCTCCATTTTAAAAGTTATACTTTCCTTAAATTGTAAAAATTCTAATCACATAATAGTCATCTCCAAATTAATTGAGAAATTGAAAGAGTTTCAAAATTTTGGACAAGATTTTGAAAAAATTTTGGCAGAATTTCCCCATATAGATGGACGAAACACCCTACCAACAAACCCAATTTTGAAACAATTTAAAGCAAAATAACGTTTCCAAGTTCAAGTCCAACATTTATAATCACAACTCAATCACATATAAGCACAATTTCTCCCCCCCCCCCCTCCCCACACTTAAAATGCGCATTGTCCTCAATGTGTAAGAAGGAAAAGAAAGTTAAAAAAAAGTAATACTCCCCTATTAATGTGATTGAATTGTTGTGATCATCAAGATTCATACGAATTTGATCTACTTTGCTGCAAATTTTCATGAGTTTCACCCGATAACCATTAATAGCTAAAAATTTTGACAAGAGACTTCATGAAAAGGTAAGTTTCAGTGATCTACGAAGCAGAGGTCACGTATCATAGAGAAATTTTCAGTTGAAGTTGCTGGAAAAATAGAAGAAATTCTACCCTGATTTTTTGCAACTTGCACTACAACTTGCACTTCAACTTGCAACTCTTTCCCACTATTTTTTGGACCATTTTTTGAACGAATTTCAGCTAGAATTTACATGAAGTATCTTGGAAAGTTGGAGAAACAACTTGGCAAGTCCAAAACACAATTTGCATCAACTTTACAACTCATTTGAGACTTGATTTCTTCTATAAGGTGCATGAAGATACATTTCAAGGATACAAGATTCATTGAAGCCATTTTTCTTGACTTTTGAAACTCAACTTGTCTTGTGTTCACATGGTGAAGATTTGGAAGCTTATGGAGGATATCTTCTATAAATAGGGCCTTTGGTAAACATTTTTATGGGAAAAAAGAAGGCTAGAAACACTACTAAAAATGTAGTCTTTACTAGTTTTTCTTAGTTCATTAATTAGTAGTGTAGGTTAGTGTAGTTTTTTATCTTGTACTTGTGGTTAGATTTGGATGAAGAATTGAAGAGTAAAGATAGAGAACTTGGAAATGTTATTGTGCTTTAAATTGTTTCAAAATTGGGTTTGTTGGCAGGAAGTTTTGCCCATCTAAATGGGGAAATTCTGCCAAAATGTGGTTGTAGTATAGTGGTGAGTATTCCCGTCTATCACGCGGGCGACTCGGGTTCGATCCACGGCAACGGCGCCAAAAACTTGATGAGGTTCTACCATACACCAAATCTTAATTATAAAACCTAAACACACCGTTTACTGCAAGTATATAGATCATTTATTGAGCATAGGGTATATTAGGTGTCGATCCCACGGGGAAGATTGCCAAGTACCGGTGGTTTTCAAACTCCTCTATTATTTAGACTATCACAAGTAAGTAAGTAAATCTAAACTACGAACATGAAATAAAATAAGTAAAAATAGCAATTAAAAGCTCCTAGAGCTTTGGAATTCCTTACTTGCAAATGAAGCTACCGGTTGCATTAATGTTATTATTCTGACTAAGCATGGCGTAATTTCCTAATACATGTGAAACCTACTTTCGTAATGAACCCACTATACTTATAGTTAAACCATACATACTCTTGTGGTTATGGAATTAACTACAAGCTCATTTGCTCTATGAAATTACATGAAATAAATTACTAAAGCCACAAAGGTGCCCCTCCACTCTTGTGAGAAAACTACCTAAGTTTAGCACTTCATGAACTAGTGTCAAATTCTAATTCTTATAGCAAACTTAATGCCTTAGGATGATCACAATTAATGGCCGGTTAATCATGATTATAAAAGCCAAAGTACTAAATAACTTGATCAAAATAATAGAATCAAATAACTAAGTAAACATCACAAACAAGATGTAGAAAGTTCATCCATAACTCATGGCATAAACTTTAGCTAAACATGAAAAAGAAGGAAAAGGTCATACTTGTATTATAACTAAATATGAACTCAAATACAAAAGAGAAAATGATAGGAGAGAAGTTACCCATGTCACTTGAGCTTTAACACTCCATCTTTACTCTTCAATTCTTCATCCAAATCTAACTACAAGTACAAGATAAAAAACTACACTAACCTACACTACTAACTAATGAACTAAGAAAAACTAGTGAAGACTACATTTTTGGTAGTATTTCTAGCCTTCTTTTTTTCCTATAAAAATGTTTACCAAAGGCCCTATTTATAGAAGATATCCTCCATAAACTTCCAAATCTTCACCATGTGAACACAAGACAAGTTGAGTTTCAAAAGTCAAGAAAAATGGCTTCAATGAATCTTTTATCCTTGAAATGTGTCTTCATGCACCTTATAGAAGAAATCAAGCCTCAAATGAGTTGCAAAGTTGATGCAAATTGTGTTTTGGACTTGCCAAGTTGTTTCTCCAACTTTCCAAGATACTTTATGTAATTTCCAGCTGAAATTCGTTCAGAAAATGGTCCAAAAAATAGTGGGAAAGAGTTGCAAGTTGAAGTGCAAGTTGTAGAAAATCAGGGCAGAATTTCTTTTGTTTTCCCAGCAACTTCAACTGAAAATTTCTCTATGATAAAGGACGAACCATCTTTTGCTCAAATCATGAAAGTTGTAGCCCTTTATGTTAGCTTTCCAACACATTAAGAATAAGCTCAATCGGACCAGTGTAGAGTGAGAAATGACAAAAATACCCTCTACTGTCCGTGCCTATTTCAGCTTCTAATCACAACACTTTGCTTGTGTATTTCAGTTTTTTGACCATGATAACCTTATAATAGGAAATTGATGCCTTCATAAGAATTGTAGTTATATCTATTAGCTTCAAAATGGTTCAAGAATCATTGCAATCTGATGCTTGTAGCTCAAGATATACCAGAAATACCAAAATGTGTCAAAATGCATTTCATTCTTTACACTTCATTTTTACTTCAAATTAATTCAAATCATCAATAATCATGCAAATATGTTCTCATTTCACTTCATTTGATGATTGAGCCATTAATCCTACAAAAACATGAAGTTTTCACTACTTTAATGCACTTTTTCTAACTAAACCATAAAATGCAAAAGTTCACTAGAAACCCTAGTTAATTAGCCATCAAAATAACAAAAACACACAAAAACTAAATAGTTAAACATACTTCAAACATACAAAATAGACACTTATCAAGGCTTACTCTTAACAAGAGGATTAGACATTAACTTAAAACCAGAATTTTCGTCTCGTTCTTTCTCGAGCTCGTTCTCAATGTGTTCCTTACTCTTATCCTTGGGGACCATTGGTGGAGGTCCTTCAACCTCTCTACCGCTCCTTAGAGTCATGGCACTGACATTCTTTGGATTAACTTCCGGCTGAGATGGCAGCTTCCCATTCACCTGAGACTCTAAACGGGTGGCTGCTGTTGCCAAGTGACTTATTTGAGTTTTCAAATTTTTCATGCCAGACCTCATCTTTTGCTGAAATTGAGCAGTGCTCTACTGAAATTGGGCAGTGCTCTGCTCAAGTTGAGCAATACTTGTGGCCAACCTCTTGACAAGATCTTCCAAGGAACTCCCCCCATTAGAGGATGAGGGTTGAGAATTTTGCTGGTATGGAGACTAGAACCCTTGCTGTCTATTGTGTCCAAAGGTATGCTGTCGGTTCCCTCCATAGCTAAAATTTGGATGATCCCTCCAACCCGGATTGTAAGTGTTGGAGTATGGATCATACTGCCTCCTAAGTACGGGCACGTTACCAGCCATGTTTTCTTGTTCAGAACTCTCCTCTTGCAGCATTGGACACATGTCAGTAGTGTGTCCAACATTGGTACAGATTCCACATACTTTGGCTTGTTGCACATTTCCTACAACCAACTATCGAACAAAAGAGGTTAGTTCGAATAATTGTTGTTAGATAGACAAAGTTTCTACCTCATTCACTCGACGAGTGGGTAAGTTATCCCTAGAGCCAAATTGTTGTGAGTTCTTTGCTATCCTCTCAATTAGCTCCCATGCCTCTTCAGGGGTTTTATTCACTAGTGCCCACCACTTGTAGCGTATATTAAGCTCCTATCAGACAAGCAAAGACCCTCGTAAAAATACTGAATTAACAATTGCTCACTTATCTGATGTTGTGGGCATTTGGTGCAAAGGTTGTTGAATCTTTCCCAATAGTGATATAAGTTCTCTCCCGATTGCTGTTTAATGCCATATATTTCTTTCCTCAAACTCGCAGCTCGGGAGGCAGGAAAGTACTTCTCCAAGAAATTTTTCTTCAATTGCACCCACGTAGTGATACTACTTGCTGACAGGTAGTATAACCAATCTTTTGCTGAGTCCTTGAGAGGAAATGGGAAAGCTTGTAGTTTGATTTGCTCCTCTATTACCCGGGAGGCTTCATACTTGAGCACACTACATCAAACTCTAGTAGGTACTTATGGAGCTCCTCACCTGAAAGACCGTGGAAAGAAGGAAGAAGGTGAATTAGTCCAGAGCTCAAAGGGAGTATTCTCATTTAAATTTGGAAAAGTAATGCAAAGTGGTTGCTGAGTTAAATCAGGAGCAGCCAACTCCCTCACTGTCCTATTTCGGGCCATAACAATAATTTCCTCTTCAAAATCACTTGAAAAATCACTCAAAGAATCATTTGGAGATGTAACTAGTGATTGTCACTCTTTTTGTTCTCTAATCTCCTTTTTCAGTTTATGTGCAGTCTTCTATCTCGGAAATATATATCACCTGTATGAGAAGAACGAGGCATAAACTAGAAAATAGACCCAAAAACAAACCAAGAAAAAATGATGCACGATAAAACAAATAAAATAAAAGAAAATAAATGCACTTAAAAAGAAACAAATAATTCAGGCACTAGTCCCCAGCAATGACGCCAAAAATTGATAGGTGTCGAACCCATGCAATAATAATTAATAAATCTAACTGCCAATGAAAATAGCCAAAATCTAATTCCAGGTACTGGAGTAGGGATTCTGGATATGCAATGGGCTACTTAATTCACCCGGGTTCCAAAGAGTTTGCTTGATCCGATATACCAAAATTAATTAACTTGCGTACAGTGGCAAATAGGGTCGTCTCCTTGGAGATTGGGGGAAAATCCATTTCTTCTCAAGTACAAGAAATGGGGGGATTTTCGAGATAATAGAGAAATAATTAAAGATTAAATAACAAAGCCAATAACTAAAATAACAGAGAATTAAATTTATGATAGACGAATGCTAGCCAAAGATCCAACTTCTTTGACACAGTCCATATACCTGATCATCGATACAAGGTTAATTCATTTAATTCATTAGTAGATTGGTTATAACCGCCGGATAAACTCTCTAACGACCAGTTCTTCCTTAGATTTTAGATAGTCAAAGTACGCCCGTTAACTATTCCTAATCAAAAAATAACCCTAGGAACGCCTGTAGGATTCAATTTCTCAATTGCACTAAGAACTAGAAAAGCCCAAATCCTAACCAACAAACACACTACTAGGGTTCATTTAGATTAGATCACACGTTCCCCTAACATGTGTAAATGTTAGTTGCCACTAATATTAATCTACTAAACAATTACGGATTTAGCAAATTAATTGGTAATAAACTATTAAATCAATTCGAATGTCGAGCTCTTAACATCCAATTAACAAAATAATCATAATAGCATAAAACGAAGAATACACAAATACCAAGGAATTAGATGAACAAAGGATAAATCAATTAGATCTCACAAATATTTTGGACTGCGTTGTCAAGTTGATCTTTGACTAGATGGAGAAATTAGCCACGCATCACGCTGTTAATTCCACGAAAGATTTCGATAGAAAATATCAAAGCCATCCATTGATTTCACAAAGTGAAGAATAGCGAAAGAAGAGAACCAAAGGCAAGCTCTTGGTCTCTTGTCTCCTCCGTCCGAAGTATCAATTGAGAGCTAATAACATACGCGACAGAAATGAACTACTAGTACTTCCTATCTTTTTTCCGTTTTCCGCGGACTAATCTACCAATCAAAGAAAGAATCCCAATCGAAGTCAACTAGGAAAACTCCTTAAGTCCTCGTCTGCCATGGAAAAGCTACTAAGTACTAAGCAAAAATAGGAAAATTCTAAAAGAAGTCAAACTCCCACTTTCCTAATAACAAATATCAAAATAGTTTCCTAATAAAAATCAACTACTAAATAGGAAAAGAGAATAATTAATTCCAACACATCTTCAGATTTGGAATTCTCAAGTCTTTGGAAACCGCCCATGTGCGCTTGAAATCCCGACAACCTGGACTTGGACATCTGACTTAGGCACGCCCACACCTAACTATCAGGAAGTCTTATAGAAAAACAAATTTTCAGCATCTTTTTCACCAATTTCTGCAATTAATCACCAAATATACAAACTCAGTAAAATCCACCAAATAGTGCAATTTTTAGTCCAAACAATTAGGAAATACTAACACAATTAATAACTAAAATGCACCCTATCAAGCACTCTCACTCCTCATAGTATAGAAAGATGAGTCGATATAAGAACAAACAACTAAATGGGTCTTCTTAGCCTTTTGTTAGCTTCGGTGGCTTGGAGTCTTCTACGGGGCATCTCTTCTTTATATGTAATATATATGTATGTATGTACGTATGTATGTATGTATGTACGTACGTATATATTGTTATCAGAGGAAATCTTTTGCTCTTTTTGGAAAATAATGTCAAAAGTACATGGAAAATATGCATAGATTTAAAAGAGTTCTTAAATAATTTTTGATGTGATGAATCGTACAGTTATTTTGTCTTAGTGAATACTCCATTATCGATAGTGTTTGTAATTAGAAAATTTCTCTTTTACAAATTTGTGATTGAGAAAAAAGAAAACCAAGAAATCACAAAGTAGAGGAGAAGGAAGACATCCATACCTTAGCACATATAGAATCGCTACACAATAGTAACCTTGGGAGCAGAACTATAAAAGCCAAAATAAATATGATAATTTACATAAACAAAATCAGCTTTATGATGTTAGAATCTAAAATTTACAGTGACTAATTATCTAAATAATGCGAAAATGATTACAATAACAAGGGAAAATGGCAGACAAACTTAGTAAAATATGAGGAATACCACATCATACGAAAGAAACTGGCAATGTTGAGACAAAAGACCATATCTGGCAAATGAAGGACAACGGAGTGCAGGTGTAGGAAGCAAACCAAAAAGAAGATATGGAAGGAGTGGCAAGCAAACACCATAAAAAGAGTCGAAGAGGGTAACTCTAAGTAACAACTAGAAATTAATAGTAGAAGATGAGAGTGGCCATTGAAACCTTGAGAAACGGTAGCAAATAGAATAATTTGCATAATTAACCTATATTTAATGAGAATGTCAAAATTACATAAAAACCAAGATGACTTTGCAATCTCAAAATTTTGCAAAACATTCAGACAAGGACATAAAAGTGATTTCAAAAGTCATTAGAATTTATTTACCATATCTCAAAAGTCACAAATTTGTTGGAAGTAAAAAGCAAGGGCACTAAAGTAATTTCACTAAATTACAATGCTTAGAGAACTTGTACCCAATGAAACAAATGCATAGCCACCTTAATTGAAATGAGTATATTAGCCCTAGAGTGGTAGAAGAAATTTATATGCGACGGGGACAACTTGAAATTTTCTCTTGCCACGTCTCACAAGATTGTGGCCTCTTGATTTTTAAGAAAAATTCCTTAAAAAATACAATTCTTTTGGTGGTCGCATTTCGTCCCAATTCTTAAAATTCTTTGGAGTGGCCACAAATAGAGAAAAATCCTTCCAATTTCTCCATTTTTGTAACTTCTTCATCATCATTATTTTGAGAAATTAGCATAAAAATAAGGGTTGATCCTCTAACATTTCTTTTCTCTCACTTTATCCCCTATATCAATTTAACTCATCAAGTTGACCATTAAAATAGTTGAGTTGATGAAAATGCACTTCTACGTAGTTTACAACAAAAGACTAGCCCCCTCAAGATTCTTTGGATGCTCAAATTATAAGTTATGATTTTTACCATAAAATAATTTTTCTAAACTTTTGGATAATATAAATTGGACTACTAATAGTCTTTGAGAAAATCACACGAACAGTCCCTTATATATTGGGTTTGTATCTTTTACATTCCTGGCGTATAAAATGATGATTTTTTGTCCCTCAATGATCTATTGTCTTTTCATTCACATTTTCTCATATGGATACTTGTTGAATCAGTGGTCTATTTTCCTCAATGTCTTTTTTTAAAAGTTTTAAGGAATAATAAATCATCATTTCGTGCATCAAAAAAGTGGCATTTATTCTTTATTTTGATATGAAATCACATAAAGAAGACGATAATGCTAGTGAAATATGCAATTACTTGTAAAAATCGTTATCAAAAGGATCATTCGTAATTACTAGTACTATCAGCAATAGTTATGAAAAAATCGAATTCAATTAAGCTTAATACAAAATATTAAGTGTAACTTCCTAGAAATCAAATTCAGTTGAAAATAAGAATTTGCCTTGAATTTTAAATTATGAAAATCAAAATCTATATAAATAAGAGTTTAGAGCAAATGTGACTTTCAAGAAGTCAAATTCAGCTAAATTAAAGAGCTTGTACTAATTTTTTTTTAGAGAATCATATTCAACCAAATCAAATGTTTATACCGAATGTGACACTTTGTTAATTGAACTAGCTAAACTCAAAAGTTTGCACTGAATTTTTGGTTTGAAAACCAAATTCATTTAAAATCAAGAATTTTCATTTAATGTGATTCTTAGGAAATCAAATTTAATATCAAAATTTGTATTGAACGTGACTCTCAGGAATTACATTCAGTTAAATTTAAAAATTTTGGCTAAAAAAAATTACTAGTCACAAAACACACGGCTTCCTTGATAGATATGATCGCAGAAGTGTTGAACAACCAGCAGGCTTCGAATGAAAAATAACTTCATTCCTAAGCCTCCAAAATATAGTAAGCAGTTGCAGCCAAAGCTAATCTTCTCACCTGATCTGCAAAAGAATTTGACTTCCAATGAGCTGCCAGCCATTCAGGTTCCATATCCCAAGAGTATGACTCTCAAAATACCAGACACATGCTCTGAAACTTTAATCCAAATTGGTCTTGTAGCACATCAGTTCAAAAATAAAGAGTAAATTACATATAGCCCCCCGTGGTTTCGACTGTTGCCACATAACTCCCCTAACATTTGAAAATATCTACTTCAACCCCTTGTGGTTTTATGTAAAGTGGAAATATGACTGAAAATACCCTATATAACATCATTAGTTGAAATGACAATAGTGCTCTTATTTAAATGTTAAATCAATAGATGGATTTACTACTTTATATAAAAGTATAGAAAAATTACGTGGACAATTATAAAAATCATAGGGAGGTAAAGTGGATATTTATATGAATCATAAGGGGGTTGTATGGATATTAAGATTTTATCACACGCAGTTCACGTTTGATACAAATGCTGTAACTGATTGTACATTCCATCTACTTTCCACTTTACATAAAACCATAAGGAGGTGAGTGGATATTTTGAAATGTTAAGGGTATCTTATGACAACAATCGAAACCATAGGGGATTATAAGTAAATAGTCTCCTCCTCTCTCTTGCATAATGCACCCAGATTGGAACTAATTAATGACATTCCCCACATTTGCAACCTGTCTAATGTTGAGAGCTTTCCCTTGCATAATAGCCATAAAATGAATGCATATCTAGGCACAAATCCTTTCCCTCACACCAGCTTTGCCCAGGATACTTTTCCTCTTTGCCCACTTATTGTCTTCATAGCTGCTTTAGTATTGAATATTCCAGAAGAGGGACTCTGACTCCCATACAACCTGACCTTCAGAATCCACCGAAGGAACAAAATGCTCAGATGTGGTAGCTTTCAGTACTTTAACTTCTGCTGATTCCTTCCTTCCCATAGGCCATCTCCATTTTCCATTTACCATCATGTTTGAGACTGAAGCAAGTGGTTTACATCCAAAAGAGCAAGTTTCCCGTGAAGTTTTTGTACAATGGCTCAAGGGGATGCCATTTATCAAACCAGAAAATTGTGTATTTTCTCCATTCCCCACAATATGCCTGATAAAAGGCTGGCCCAGCTCTCTGATCTGCAAAAGTTTTCTCCAAGCCCAAGATGCATCATAGGGAACTTGAACTGCCGATAAGGATTTATTTTTCAAGAGGATGCTGCGCTCCCATATAACCCATGAAGTATCCTTCTTGCTACATATGTTCCAGATTAACTTCATGATCAAACACTTGTTCCAGAGTTAATGTTTTTATGGAGAATTGAGTGCAGTGTTATATAGTCCCAAGCCACCTTCCTGTTTACGTGTACACACATCTTTCCAGCTGACTTTGGCCTATATTAATTAAGTTAAGCTCAAATGTTTGTGCTGTATGTGATTTTTTTGTAATCACGTTCACTTGTAGCTATCCTTGCATTTAAATATTTTTGTCGAGCTAATTTTACATCTCTAAAAGGCAAAAGGGGGAATAGTTAATCAAACCCTTATCTTCTTAATGAAAAGCACAACACTAACGACTAAATGTTGACGTCTTTATTTATGACTCCATTTATCTTAAAAGAGT
Organism: Gardenia jasminoides; assembly: GCA_013103745.1. NCBI lineage: Eukaryota > Viridiplantae > Streptophyta > Magnoliopsida > Gentianales > Rubiaceae > Gardenia > Gardenia jasminoides. The sequence continues at coordinate 27,546,752 of CM023100.1, read as the reverse complement.
AAGTAATGAAAAATTTAACAACTATTATACACTAGCGCAAAAGTGACACAAAGGAAGAGGCAATCAATATCTTTATAGTAAAAGTTAAAAAGAAAACTTAAAGAAACGTTGAGCGCTCTAGAAAGGAATTGATTGAATCAATTGTAACGATAGTCAGAATCGTTAAAAACACTCTGCTAACAAACTCTATTTATAGGCATGCAACAAATACAATATTTAAGGAAAGTAAAAGGATTTATGGACATCTCTATCAATGGTATGCGGTTACACGCAAAATTGGGAATTGGATGCTCCACATCATATACCTTCAAATAGAACTATAGAATAGAACGTAAAATAAAAACGATCTTTTTGTACTTTCCTATAAATTTCTGCATAACAATCCAATCACAACAATTGAATTTCAAAATGACACAAATCAGACTATGAAGTGCTTCTAAGTTGTATAACAATCCGTCTCTCAGTTGCTGAGGCTCCGTCTCCACTCCAACATTGCCATGCTAATCTTGTATGGTGCATAGACCTTTTGTTTGGCCACAAGGTAGGATAGACCTGATTAGCGCGGGCATGCATGCACATTAATTACAAATCATTAGTCAAGTCTTACATTTATAAATTTCAAAATACCCCAAGAAGCGATTTTCTGCAAGTATACAGGTCGTAAATGAGTTTAGCGTATTAAGGGTCGATCCCACAAGGAAAAAATGGACAATTATCAATACTACTAAAACTTCTCTATTATTTATACTATCAATAAATTGCTGAAAATAAAACTATGCTAAAATATACAAGAAAATAGCAAATAAAATCTCCTTAGGTCATGGAATCCCTTACTACTCATGTAAGTGCAACATTTGGATCAGTGAACACTACTACCTTGGCTAATTATAGCATAATTTTCTAATGCACGTGATACCCGCTTGCGCTAGCGTACCAACTATATCTTTAACTGATTCATACCTAGTTTCGTGATTACAAAGTTAACTAGATGCTTACTAGTTCTATGAAATTACATGAACAACTCACTAAAGCTGCAAAGGTGCATCTCTACTTCCGTGAGTGCACTCCCTAGGTCTAGCACTTCCTTGAACTAATGTTAAATTCCAATTCTAATTGCAAATCCATCACATTTAAATTATCATAATCAAAGGCCATTCAATCATGATTATAAGGGCAAAAGTACTAAATAACTTGCTCAATATAATAGCATCAAATAGCCAAGAAATCTACACAAAATAATCATAAAAAGTTCAACCAAAACCCGAGGCATAAACTTTAGAAACACATGATAAATAGAAAAGCCAAATTTGTATTATAACCAAACAAGAAATCCAATACAAAAAAAAAAGTAATAGGAGAGATATCACCCTTGTCACGTAAGATCAAACCCTCCATCTTTCCTCCTCAATGTTCATTCAAATCTAGCTATAAACAAGAGAGGATAAAACTAGATTATACTATTTAATCTATACTAAACTAGTCTAAACTAAAAAAAGTGGAAGAGCTACATTTTTGGTGGTGTTCTTCTCCTCTCCAAACGCTCTTTGAACTTGTTTTGAAACTCATATATATAAAGAAATCCAACTAGAAGCAATAATGTTAGAGATGCTCAATAATGTTCTTGAACTTGCTTTGCCAATTTTGATTGCTTGCTAGGATAGAATTAGTCGAAATCTTTTACTAAAAGTAGTCAAAAAGTTAGTGTGAAAAGGCCACAACTTGCTCTACAAATTTCAGAGACAAGATATGGATCCGAGGGCTTGGACCCGAGCTCGGATCCATCCCTCGAATCAGATCCAACCTTGGATCCATGCTGTCCAATTTTTGCATCCACTTGAACAACAAATTTCTTCATGATGCAGGCTGAATTAGCACTTGAGCAAAACACGAAAGTTGTGAATGATTGAATTATCTTTCCAACACATCAAGAATCATCTCAATCAAATCTTTGTAGGCTAAAAATATCCAAAATACCCTTAATTGGTCAGATCCTCTATTTTCACTTTTCACAACTTAAATGCACCTTTGAGATTGTGATTGTTGACCAGGAACATGTGTTAATTGGATCTTGATGTCTTCATAAGAAATGTAGAGTTATATCTTAGCTTCAAAATGCTATAAGGATCACCTCAATCTGATATATATAGCTCAAGTTATGGTCAAAATATCAAAATATGTCAAAATTGCCACTTTCTACTTGACTTGAACTTGCTTGCCTTTCATTATTTGAACATTTTGCACTTCATGTCCAATTCAAATCATCAATAACCATCTTCAAATATGTCAATTGTACCTCATTTGAACCAAATTGATGTGTGATGAGCCAAAATCTACAAAAACACAAGATATTATGCATTAAATTGATCTTTTACGCGTTGTGACAATAAAATGATTCTTGAAGAAATGACCACCACAATAGAGTCAAAAGTCCTCTTTAAATCCTAAAGACACACCGAAACTAAATAATTAAACATACAAAAAATAAGTAAAATAAATTCTTATCAAAACCTTTTGTTTGGCTACAAGGTAGGGATTACAATTTTCTTGTTAAGCTATTTTTTTCCACCTATTGCTCATTTTCTGTTCGTTTAAATCCCTAAACAACTGCTTATTGGCCTCTTACATGACTTGATCAATTGTTCAAATATATACATATATATATATATATATATATATATATATATAGATATATATATATTACTTTGAGCATCTAGTATCCCCACCTTCAGTGAGACTAATCCGGATTCAATCTGGAGAGCACCTGCAATGTCTAGCTCTTACTCATGAATGAAAGTTAGATCCAAAGTTTTTCAATGTGCCACATATGTACAGAATTCAAACTTGCAACCTTCTATTGGTATTAGCAATCCACTTATCAGTTACCCCAAACTCAGGAGTTGATCAATATATATATATATATATATATATATATATATATATATATATATTACAAGTATGGCAGTATTGATACCATAATGCTTAGCTTTTATTTGATTTGATTTGACTTAATTTTTATTATATTTTTGCTATTCATTTCTGTGTAGTTGGCTGATAATTTGCGATGTACTAAACCTATAATCTCAATGGACAGCAAACAATCAGGTTTGAGAAAAGAAAAAAAGAAAAAAAAAAGAAACCGAAATGAAAAAAAAAAGGTAAGACTGCTTGCCCATTTGCTTCATGCTTTTTCATCAATGTTTTTATCTTCTTTGATTAGGAAATGATAAAGACCTCAGTTGTAGTTGGCTTTGAGCAGATTCTTGTACTAAAATCTTATGCTATGAACCAAGGAGACAAAAACATCACTATAATTATGTAAGGGGTGATGCGTGAAATGTTTTTACACATTGTGATGCCATAATTGCCATCATACAAGGAAAAACTAGGACAAAACATTACTTGTCATGGTAAATTTTTCAGATGACATAAATGTTTCTAGTTTTGGCACACACAGGAAAACGTAGAACTAGTCATAGAAAGTGATGCATTTCTAAACCACCACGTGAGGGGCATCTAACTTCACTTTTTTTGGCATGTTGCAAACATTAGTGGCTTTGAAAAAAAGTGAAGAGATAAAAGTTTTGCTGTTGACCCTATGGATGCAATAATTTCCGGAAAAAAGAAGACCAGCACTGGGAGTGTTTCAACATCAAAATTTCATGACTTCACCCAAGTTGCCACTCTAGCTTTCCTGGTTGATACTTGGAAGAAAAATACGAAAGAAAACTAGCCATATGCATCAATGTATACACCAATGTCACCCCAGTGATTTTGTAAAAGCAACAATTAATTGCTTTACGAAATGGACAATTTTAATGTTGTGGTGTTATACTTTGAAAATGTAGATATTAATGAAAATCATGGGTTCATCATTGTGTGTTTAGCTTCGAAAGTCTTCAAAATTTTTTAAGTGTTAAACCCGCATATAATCGAACCTTTCTTCTGAGATCAGTTAGATAAAACAACAGAGAATAGAGTTTTGCAGCTGCACTTGACAGCAGGGACGGACCCAGAAATATTTGTTGGTGGGGGCTAAACTACATGTAATTTTTTTTTGTGACGAAATAAATATATTTAATAAGTAAAACTTCGAAGCAATAATTATAAAAACAATAAAAACATATAATTATACATACCTAAAAATTTGTTATTGATTAACACTTGAAGTAGTGGTATTTGTTGCACTTGAATGACGGGGAGGTAATTGCATTCTGCGAGTCTTCATCCGTTGAAAACGCTGCAATATTTGCTCATTTTCAATTGTTGCAAAAATATCCTTCTCGATGTATACAATCAGACAGTCATTCATCCACTGGTCTCCTATTTTGTTACGCAAATCGGTCTTCACAGTATTCATTGCAGAAAATACTCTTTCAACAGAAGCAGTCCCAACTGGTAAAACTAATGCCAACTCGATCAGACGATAAACCAATGGAAAAGTGTACTTTTACCTTGTAACCATTTGTTGAGCAAGACTTCCTAAATCTCCAACTTCTAAAATTGAGGATCTCGCCACATTATAAATATAATTTGAAGTTGAGACTCAAGATATAAATAATCATTACTTGAGAAGTCTTCGGGATATAAATCAAGCAAGGGAGTAGTTTCTGCACATTGAATTGAGAGAAAGAACTTTTTGGATCAAGACATGCTATGCAACTAAGCAATTCCACTAACTTCCGAGAACGATTATTCATCTCTTGTATAATTAAATCAACAACGACATCACAACGATAATAAAATTAATAACAAAGAAAATCTGCTAACAAATGTAAAGAAATAATAATTTTAAAAATAATACCTCACAAAAAATCTCCACGCGATAATGATGATAATTAGTGATGGTTTGACCTTCGATCGCGGCATTGCCACGGATTGCTATATTATCTTCCATATCAAGCACGGGATCATATTCAACTCACAAAAATTGTTGACTTCATCTAAAATTATTTGCCATCCCTCTTCCCTAAAGTCTTGCAATTGAGATTTCACGATCAATCAAACTCATTGCTTGGACAATATTTTGATCCCTTTGTTGCAAAACAAGTGACAAGTCATTTGTGATTCCCAATAAATACTTCATCAGGTGCAACGCAAAAATAAACTCATAATCATTCATTCTATCAATCAAACCTCTGGCAATACCTCTATTGTCAGTAGTGGTGGCATCATCTTGTATATTTCCCAATATTTCAATCACCGAAAGCCACATAGAGGATAGACGAAGTAATGTTAGATAGTGTGATCCCCAAATCGAGTATCTCTGGTCTTGCTAAACTAGTTTCTTGATTTTTTCCTTTTCCATGAGTAATATCTCCACTATCTAAAAGTGTAACAATCCTATCATGTTCTATTTGTCTTAATTGATCTCTCCTTTTACATGATGCTCCAGTTAAATTGACAATCATAGAGACATAGACAAAGAATTCACTAACAGTGACATTTCCCTTAGCAACAACGCAACAATAACTAACCGCTGGGTTGGTGAGAAAAACAATGAATGTAATCGCATAGGGATTTTCTTGTAATATAAGGGTTTTCAAACCATTGAATTCACCTCGCATATTTGAAGCTCCATCATATCCTTGACCTCTCAATTTGATAATGATAATCCATGTTGCACAAATAAAGAATCAATTGCATCTTTCAAACAAAGAGATGTGGTGTGCTAAAAATGACACATGTACAATTGCAAAGCGTTCAATCACACGCCTTCTTGTTCACATATCTCAAAACAACTCCCATTTGCTCTTTCACTGGTGTCGAGACTCATCAACCATTAGAGAAAAAATTGCCTCTAATATCATTGATTATAGCATTTGTGATCTCGAGGCACAAGCATGTGTCAAATCTTTTGAATTTTTGGAGAAGTCATTGATTGTTTCCGTGAGCATTGATGTACAACCTCAAAATCTCATTATTTCAGGGTATACCACTCAAACAATTCAAGAAAATTGCTCTATTTGAAGAACTAGTTGACTCATCATTTCCACGAAAGACAATCCTTGCTTCAAAAGAAAGCGGGTCACATCCAAAGCAGCGAGTTAAAAAAGCGGTGCGATATGCAAGATCTATTTCAGCCCATTTGCTGTAACATATTTGACACACTATGCCTTTGATCTTGAAAACTTTCAAACTGTATTCTAGCATCATTATGACAACTATTCACACTTCCAATATGTTCATTGAATCTTTCCATTGCCTTTTTCCAATTCTTGAATCCCATTTTTGTAAAGGCATTCTCTGCATATCGACCTCCCTTATTTTGTGTTTTGAAAAGAAAGCACCAAAAGCAAAACGCCGCATCTTTTGATATGCTATACTCTAACCATACAAACTTTTTATACCAAACATCTTGAAAACTTCTATGTTGTTTACCAAATGATGTTTTTGGATACATATGGCCAATCGGTTGGCAAGGTCCCCTAGTCAAATACTCTCTTCGGACATGGTCTTGAAGAAAAATATCAAATTCCTCAATTGGTTTCGTAATCCCGGATCACTGACAATATCATCTAAATTCAATTCCACACGAGATTGATTTTGAACTGGTTCACTAATATTAGGCTCATTTGAAGATTCACCACTACGGATTCGTTTAGGTTTAAAGAATCTCTCCATTTTCTGTCACAAATCACAATTAAATAATTGAGATTAAATTCAATAAAATTATAAATAATTGAGCTATTAAAATGTATGAGGTACTTGAATTTTATAACTAAATACAATCTTACATCTAAATACAATCTAATAGTATAATTTCTAAACTAATTTCTAATTTAAATTTAATATCCATAAATTTCTTAATGTAATCTTTCAAATTCTTAAATTACATTAACATAAAATAAATAAAATTAATCTTAATCAAAATTAATATCAAGATACTCAAAATTCAAAACTAATTTAAACATCAAACATGTAATTAACAAAAAATATAAAGATGAAGATTGTAATTTAAAGTTTTAAATTGAAAAACTAACCTAAAACTTTGTCTTGGAGATTTGGGGCTTGGAGCCTTGAATGAAGTTGGAGAGAAGATGGAGAGAAGTTGGAGCCGGGAGAAGTGGAGCTACCTTGGAGGCTGGAACGCTGGACCGGAGTCACCGGACAATACCGGAGGACTTTGTCTTGGATGGAGGCTCTGCTCCTAAACTGCACTCGCTTGTCGGCCGCGCCTCCCCGCCGTCACTCCGCCGATTTGCTTAAGAAGCGATCGATGAAGCCCTTAGTGAAGGGCTTCACCTGATTTTATTTTTTTACATAGGAATGCGACGTCGTTCCATTTTTAATGGAACGACGTCGTTTTGTATTTAAAGGGCAAAAAAAAAAATCAAGCATCCAACAAACATCGCCTCTTCAACCCACTGGTGACGCATGCAGCGTGCTGAAGACAGCTATCAGCCAAGAGCTCAATCCAAAGGCCTCCGCACCAAGCCAGGGTGCTGCTTGGCCGGGCTTTAAGCCCCACCAAGCCCCAACTGGTCCAATGCCTCATCACGTCCTGGCAGACTGCAAGAGCTTTTCCTCCTTACGGTTGTTGAAATTAAAGCTCACTTAACCAAGATGGTCGACTTATTATTGCTCTCTGTTATTGAGATTAATTGGCGATCCGATCTGTGTGTCTCCTCAAAGATGTTCATGACAACTTGAGAGACTCCAAAATGATCCGGTCCGCCTTGCTGATTTATATCATCTCCCAAGACTTCTCAAGTAATGATTATTTATATCTTGAGTCTCAACTTCAAAATTATATTTATAATGTCGCACAGATCCTCAATTTTAGAAGTTGGAGATTTAGGAAGTCTTGCTCAACAAATGGTTACAACTGGTAAAGCGTCAGACTTTTCCATTGGTTTATCGTCCGATCGAAGTTGGCATTAGTTTTACTCACTGGGATTGGGGGAGAGTATTTTCGCAATGAATACGTGAAGACCGATTGCGTAACAAAATAGAGACCGTGGATGAATGACTGCGATTGTATACATCGAAAGGATATTTTGCAACAATTGAAAATGAGTAAAATATAGCAGCGCTTTTCAACGGATGAAGACTCGTTAATGCAATTGCCTCCCCTCTTCGTCATTCAAGTGCAACAAATACCACTACCTCAAGTGTTAATCAATAACAAATTTTAGGTATGTATAATTATATGTTTTATTGTTTTATAATTATTGTTTGAAGTTTTACTTATTAAATATATTTATTTCGTCCACATTACATGTAGTTTAGCCCCCACAACAATATTTTAGGTCCGTCTGACCAAAGTAGGCATGTAAAGATGATATCTACAATTGTTTTGAAATAGAGGCTGCTGCCTCTGATGCCGAGGATAATCATTGAGATATTTGCCAGCAAGTTGAGTTCATAAAGGACAAGTGGGCTTGTCACCAAATTGATATATTATCCCTTGAAAAATTGTGAACTTCTACAAGATAGCAAGAGATTGAATCTGTACGGATAAGGCTTAAGGACTGTAGCCGTGAAGAGTATGGCATCAAAAGTCTTGGAAAGGGGATGAGTGAACATGAGAAGAGCTCAAACAGACAGACCTATCTGCATTGGTGAGACAAGGATACAGGCTTCAAAAGACCAGCAAAAACTCTGGTATCAGATCTTGAAAGAGGACAAAAACCGCCGTGTCATTTCCATCATTGGCATGGGAGGTGTTGGTAAGACAACACTAGCCAAAAAAAGTTTACAACCATGCTGATATCAGGGCAAGATTCAACTGCCGTGCTTGGGATTGTGTCTCTTGCTACAATCACAAAGAGACGCTGAGAACAATCATGGAGCAATAGTTTTATTCTAATTTTTGTAAAAACATATTTAGCATTCTTTTCCTCTTCTTTAATTTTCATTCCTTTTTTTTTTTTCTGCCACTTCCATGAAAGTTTAATAAACTTTTTTAGTGTCAATTTATTTCTTGCATTAACACTAAATTATTTTAGATTCTTGTAGAGTGAAAATCTAAAATTCACTATTATTAATTACAATTTTGTGAATGGCTTTGTTTTGTTGTTAGTTATTATAGAATTGTGAAATTTCTATTTCAAATAGACTCCTAAATTTTGCACATGTGATTTCACGAGTGGTTACATTGGCTAAATGATTTGTTTGATTAATTAGTTGTTATAGAGTTAGAGGCTTAAATGATTTGTTTGATTGGCTAGTTGTTATAGAAGTAGAGATGTGATTCGGTAGATCAAAGGGATAAAAATTATCTAATATATCTGAATTAAAATAAATGTAAAATTATAAGAAAAAGGGATTGGAATTTCCTTGACTTGTGGACATTTTTGATAAAAAACCTGCCCTACAATACATATATGATAGATTATTTTAGCAATTACTACATAATTTAGAGATGGCAAAATGGGTGGATGGGCAGGATAAACTTGAATATGAGATAGGATTAAACAATATAGGTTTAGGTCCAATTCTATCCATATGTATTTTGGGACTAATTTGAGCTAGATCACTTTGGAATGAGTTTAGATTGGTCTCCCTCAATACACAAATTTATTTCATATATTCTTGTTTATTTAATTCTTTTTTTAGGCTTCATTTGAATTAAGGAATTTAATGAAGAATTTAAACTCTACCCAAATCGTTCTACATTATTTTAAATTATTTAAGAGACATTTGAATTTATAGTTTCACCAATTATTATATTTTAAAACACTATAATAATTTGTGATTTCATGATTCAAATGCTTCTTAAGTAATCTAAACAATTAGAGAAATTTGAAAGGATTTGAAATCTTTCATTAAATCCCTCAACCCAAATGCAACCTTATTGTTATATATATATATATATATATATATATATATATATATATATATATCTTAACTTACTAAATTTTTTGGTCTTATCACTAATTTATATTTTCTTGGATTCTTTTTTTTTCCTCAACTCTTCTTTTAGTTCTTTATTTTGTTTGCTATGTATTTGTGTGTCTGCATGTGTATTTATATCTTTAACTTACTAAATTTTTTGGTCTTATCATGAATTTATATTTTCTTGGATTCTTTTTCCTCAACTCCTTCTTTTAGTTCTTTTATTTGTTTGCTATGTATTTTGTGTGTCTGTATGTGTATTATCTTTGATTTCTAATGTTGCTAAATTTTAGTTATGAAAAAAGAATCCTAAGAAAATGTAAAAAAGACTTGTGCTTATGATTACTACACATATTATCAGATTTGTGGATTTCTTCAGTATTATGAGACAAAGATACCAATCATACTTATGAAAACTGCAGCTGTGTATTCTCTTCTATCAGTTCTCTAGAGCCGTATTTTTATTTGTAGATCGTTGGGATAGAGTTTTTTTTGGATAAGAATTAAATTTATTTGGGTCCCAATGGATACCCAAGTATTTCTCAAGAATTATTAATTGATGAATGCTGATGGAATTAGTACCATATCAAGCATAATTTTGAAATTAGTAAACCCATCTCATCCAAAGTTCCTTTAGACATGAGTAGCCTTATTGAGACTTGGAATAGATTGCCGTCTCTACTACATATTTAAAAAATTTTTAAAAAAAGAGAGAGAGATTGTGGAAAATGTACTAAATAATTTTGGATTAACTTTTTATACACTGACAATATAGTGAAAATACTAGCAGGTTTGGATGTATGTTATATGTCTATGATTGGAATTTCAAATTTAAATTTGTGTTATGTGACATAATGCAAACTTGCTAGTATAAAAAAAAAATTATACACTGACAGTGTATAAAAAAGTTATCCAATACTCTTCGGTGTGGAACTTGGATTCAAACGCCTAAAAGAATAATTGGCTGAGTTAAGAAAACACTACGCAAAAAGCCAATAAATACTTCCATTCATAATCACTATATTTTTGCAAATAAAATGATAAAGAATTGATCAAGTACTTTTCTGATGCGTTGTAAGTACTTTTCGTAGATGGCCGAATGAGCTTTTCCCTCATTCTGTCTCACTCCAATTCTCCATAATCTTTATCAATTCTTTGGATTTGTGCAAAAGAAAAAAAAAATCAAAATCAGAATAGTATTCATTCATACTAATAGCTTCATAACGTGCATACCATTTTAAAAAAATATTGACGGCTTCAAATTTCAAGTCTTAATGACTGCTGAAGGAAATAATGAAATACTTTTTAACAAAGATTAATCACAAAGTACATTCCATTATACATATTGAAAATAATAGATTTTTTTCCCATTTTAAAAACCATTGATTTATCTAGAATTTTCAACTAAGGTGACGAAAATTAAATCCTAAAAATCTTCAAAACTTTGTGTAATTTTCAATATGCTTGAGGTAGAGCCCTTGTTATCTTGTCAAATCGTTTTATTCTCAAATAAATAAAAAGTAAATAAATACAGGATAAAAAAAATTCCTCAGCCTCTATGACTTCATCAATGGAAATTAACTTAGTAGTTTAAAGAAGAAATGGGTATCAATCATGGAATCAAGGAGCTGTCTAGCTTAAATTACTCGTATGCTAGTCTATGGAGAAAAGATGAGAAAGAGTACTGAGACAGCTCAACATATATTGCTCTGTTTGGATTGCCTATTTTTGCACCTGTTTTTAAAAAATTAATTTTCACACCCCAAATGCTACAGTAATACACCAACCAAAAACAACCAATCCAAACAAATATTTCAAAAACAACTTATACATACAAAAATAAAAAGTTATCTCTTCTTCGTCCACCCCAACCCCACTACCACCCACCACCACTCACCCTCACCACTCACCACCACTCACCTCAAGAAGTGGTGAAGAATTGCAAGAGATTCGAAAGAAAGAATCTAACTATGTGGTTGAAGAGGAAGTTGAGAAAGAAGCAATAGGACCTCAACCTCTAGCCTCTCCGGTGAAAGAGTCTAATGAACAAATCTTAATTGTGATGACATCTCCTTCATTCCCAACTCCTAACTCTCATTCTATATTTTTTTGTTAGTGAGATTGACTTTGTTATACCAAAAATTTTTGATCTTCATGACAAGGACAAGTTAGGAATTGTAAAGACTATTAGGTTATTAATTGATCGTAATGGAGGAATGAGTGAAGAATTAAAGTCATTGCTTAATTGCTTTAAGCTATCCACCAGTCAATGGAAGACAATAGCTCGTGTGCTTAAAGATTACTCTATTCATGATGAATATCATGAGTATGAGAAGGAAGCAATGAACTGAGCAATATGATTTTATCCTCCATGAAGAAGCATGGAAATGTCTAGCCAAAGACATTAAAGAAAAGCGCTACTAGGGAAGCAACCCAAGAGTTCTAAATTTTAGTGATTTTTTGTTTTTATTTCATGTTTTTGTGTGAAAGTTAAGTTTATTTCATTTTGTTTAACAGAAAACGCTTTGTTGTAGGCCGCAGGCACATTTTGTGAAATTTTCATTTTGAATGAGTTGTAATTTCTTGGGCAAAAGACTTTCTCCTATAAGACGTGCCCACATCTTATGTTAGACATTGCAGTCCCATGCAAATTTGAGATAGAGCATGCTCACACTCTATGTTGAGTGAAAGTTGATGCTTTAAATCTTGGTGGACAGAAGACTTCTCCGTATAAAGTGTAACCATGCTTTACAACAAAAGTCTATTACAAAAAAAAAAGTACAAAAATACTTTTCTTTTCTCTTTTACTCTAATTTCTTTTTACATACTTTTCTTTTCTCTTTTATTCTAATTCCTTTTTATCTTATTTCTTTCAGCATCTAGTATCTGTGTTCATTGCCTACTGTGGCTCTCAGTCTCTTGTACTCCAAATTCTATTGATGATTGGACATCAACTCAAGCATTTTCATCCTTCAATCTCCTCCAATGCTTAGTTCTCTAATCAGGGGAATTCTCTTATTTTCCTTTTGCTCTTTGTTTTCATTCATTAAGGACAATGTCTGATTTAGGTGTGGGGGAGGGGATATTTTCTCAGATATATGTGAAATTTTTTTCAAAAAATTTTTAGTTTTTCATAACTTTTTGTGATTTCTTTAGATGTTTTGTTGTGAAAAGTAAGAAAGATGCAAGTACGATTAGTGAGATTTTTTGCTAGCATGAGTATTATATTTTTCTTGCAATTGATTCAAATGATGGATGTGCAAGATTTGACGTAGTTTTAGCCAATTTATGAGTTTTTGAGCCTAATATGCATTTCAATCATATTTGCTTTGATTTCTTTCATTGAGTGACATCGCACATGGTTTGATTATTCTAGAACTTGCTTTGTTATGCATGTTGAGACCACATTATTCAATTTGATGCATGAAAAGATAAGGGCAATTAGGTTTAACTCTTTTGACTTTTTAAAAACCTATCCTAATTATATTTTTCTTTAGTTGACCAAGTTTGAGCCTTAAACCTTTTCTTTGTTTAATAGCCATACTCATTACCTTAAACCTTTTTATTTGTACCTACTAGTTTGAACCCTGTGTCAAACGAATGCCTTAATTTTTATTACATGATGATTTCAATTAGTGGTGCAAGGGTATGATAAGACCTAGCAAGAGTGTTTATGTTTCAATATTAGTTTTGTTTTGTGAGGAAAAAATTCAAAAAAAAAAAAAAAAGCAAGGCACAAAAAAATGAAAAAAAAGAGAAAAAAAGAAAAGAATGATAAGGAAGAAAAAATATGTTGAGAAGTGCTCTTGTAGATATGCGTTGTATTGTGGTAATTAAACCAAGTTTATTTGTAAAGTTAGCGCTTGCTAAGTTTTGAGGAATTTATTGGTATGTTTTGGAGAATTCCTATGAATGAAGATGGTGTTTAAGTTCATACAATGGATTGTTGGTATTTCCTTTGATATATTTAGCCTAAATTTTCCATTTTATCCAACCCTTTACCTAAACCTCATTACAACCCTTATTAAAGACCCTTTAATTTTTGCAGTGAATTCGTATTTAGTGGTGGAGATATGATATATTAGCAAGTCTATGGTAATTTCTTTCCATGTAGTTGATTTGAGGGTATATGTTCCCTTAAACACCTTTGAGTGCTGAATGTATACACTAATTGTAGTATGAGGGCTAAGTCTTGTGCATCCTGATTTTGATAAAAAATTATTGAAAAAATGTGATACTTGTATTAGTTTATTGTACTATGACGTACTATTCATCTTGATTGTGATAGTAAATGCTTGAGAGCAAGCATTGTCTTGGTGTGGGGGAATTTGTTGAATCGTTAATTGTGCACACAATTTATAAATATTTCCCCTCTCATTATGCCAAAATATGATTTTAATTGCTTGATTCTACTCATATTTACTTTTTGATGTTGATTCTAGGAATTTGAAGTTAAAATGGAGTAGAATTTGCATTAAAGACCTAATTTTCAGAAGACTTTACTCTGTAAGGCGTGACCACATCTTAATCTGAAGAAGTTCGGATGTCACAGGATTTGAAGTGGGACCTGCTCAATATATATGTTTATCGTTTGGGACGGAAGCTTTATTTCCTTTATGGAGTCGAACATTAATTAGTTATTTTTAGGAAAAATATATTTTATTTCCTTTTTATTAGTAGGATTATTTGTTAGTATTTTGGTTGGAAAGGATTCTAATCCTTTTGGAGAGTAGGAACGCAATGTAGGAATAAAAAAGAAGGAAAGCAGACGGCTCTTTCTCCTTGGCTTTCTTCTTCGTTTGCCAATGTTATTTTGTTTTTCCTTTTCTTAATAAATCCTAGTTTTTCTATTTCCATGATTCCGCCATGAGGAGTACCTAATTTCACATTTTAGTTAGAGGTAATCAAAGCTTTGGTTCATCAACACTGTGAGATCGAATTGATTAATTTTGTTCATTTATTTACAAGTATTTGTATATTCTCTGTTCTTTCATGATTGCGATTATTTGATGCGATTAAGTAACTGGCCATTATTTAATTGTATGAATAATTTACTATTATCTAAAATATCAAATCCGTAATTGTTTGGTGGTTTTAGTACTTGTGGTAAGTGGCATAATTTAATTGTAGTTGAGACTTTCGAATTAAGTCACAGGAATATATAATCTAATCTAAATGAACTGAATTAAAAGTGGCGATTAGACCTTTGACTAGAGACTTGTCTTTTGTTGATTTAATTTAATTTAATTTTTGTGTTCTTGCTTCATTATTATTTGATTGAATTAATTAGGAAATTTTCCCAATCTCACATTTTATTTTATTTCATAGAAAATGAATCACCCAATTCTTGAGAATATGACCCTACTCGCCATTATACTTGAATTTATATTTTCAGAGTGATATTTTATTTTTGGTGGTTTCGACACCCTTCAGAATCTTCCTGATTCAATATATTTGATTTGCCACTATTTTACTCTTTATTTTGTCATATAAATCAGACCAGCCGACAAGCTTTTTAAGCCATCCACTTTCTTTCTTTCTTTTTTTTTTTTTTTAATTTGGGTAACTAACACTGCCTACACCTACACCTTGTAGGACTTTTGTCTCTATCAATTTACATTCGTGGTAGCAAACTCTTGGGATTCGGAAATTTCTAATTCAATAACAATTTCTAAATGCAGTGATTGGTAATAATTTTTCCAATTCTGTCCAAAGTGATAAAGAGAATAAGGAAACAAAAGCCTCTATTCATGTACTAGAAGAGAGGAAAAGAATGAATTTAACAAACAAATTAAGGATTTCAACCCACATAAAGTGTTGGTCTTTCTGAAAGTGAGGATTGATTGCTTCCAGTGTACTAATCACTATACATAAGATGTAAAAGAAAAGAAAACAAAACAAATTTAAACGTGCGAAAAGTAAATAACAATCTGCTCATTTAAGTTGTTTGGGATAAATGTTGAAGGGGAAAAAATTACTGAACTGAAAATTTCTGAATACAGGCATTTAAAATAATTCATACGCACAATTTTTTTTTAATGTGTTCGTAGTAATACATTTTTTACAATAATCTCTTCAATGTCCCACTGTTTATAAGTTTGGCACTCCCTTTTAATTCTTCTGATTACATAACATGTATTGCCTTGAAGGAACTGTATATACTTCATGAAAACAGCAAGCATAATTTGCTTTATAAGGAAAATTTGTTTTATTTTTTCGTGAATTATTGGAGTGAAAGGAACAACATGAAAAAAAGGGTTAATTACAAAACACTCCCCGTGGAATTTGGTCAAAGTTGCAGTTTACACCTAAAGTTTATTTCTTCTCACCCTCCTATTTAGTCTAACTCATCAAGTTAACCGTCAATACTGTTCAGATGATGAAAATGCTCTTCTACATAGTTTATGAGGAAAGGCCTCAAGATTTTTTGGATGTTCAAGTTACAACATATAATTTTCACCATAGAATAATAATTTTTTTCTTTTGGATAAAATGAAATGGAATTTTTAATATTTTTTTCTATCCAAAATCATCATGCATGTAATTAATTTAAGTGGAGAGATCCTGAATTTTGTAAAAATAGAAGAAAATTATATGTTTTATGTTTGTTGAAATGCCTAATCAAATCTTCTTTCTACCTTCAATCACGTGATTTGGTAAATTGTTGATAAAATTGACCATGAGTATGCAAATATTGTTTTAAAAAAATCTTTTCACGATCAAGTCTAGATATATACCTCATGTTCTTAGGAAAAAAAAAAATTTTTTTTTTTGACTCCAAGCTTGAATATGGATGATATCCCATAAATCTAGAGACTCTCGTGCTATTGTAACATAATTTGAATCGTTACTCAAAAAATGCTTAACAACCCAGGGCCCCTCTTTCTTTGTTTGCTAGTTACTTCTAGGAAATGGCTGATATTTTGCAACATATCCCTCTTTCGTAGCCCTGAATCTCAATGGAGAGTAGGGCAATCAAGTTGAAGAAAGAAAAGATGCGCGAAAATGGAGGAAAATGGTGGCCATTTTTGACCTTTTGCTTCATGTTTCTATAGCAGGATTGAAATGAGGCGATAAGAGTTTAATTTTTGACCCTATGGTTGCAATAATTCCCTGGCAAAATAAAAACAAGCATTAGGAAGTGTGTCAGTGTTGAACTCTCCAAAATTCACCCATTTGTATTATTTGACCTCCTGAGCCTAAACTAAATAGGATTAGATAAGGCTGAAGCTGCTGTTTCTTTAGTGATTAACAGGATTGGCGATAGACATTTTGATTCAGCAAACATCATTATAATTCTATAAGGGGTGATGTGTGAAATGCTTTTAGACATTGTGATGACATAAAAGCTTAGTTGTCAGGATCGCGATCCGGATCGTGGGATCTTAAGATCCGACGATCCGAATTATAGCTTTCGATTTCGATCCGATTTTGTTACGATCCTACCATTTAAAGATATTATGATAAAAATTTTAATAATTTGATTATAATTTTGTATAGAAAATTCTGCTATTTGTTGCATTAGAAATTAGATTAAAAAAACTTTAAAACCACATAATTATGTTATGATAATTCCTTACCTATAAAAATTGGTGAATCTTTAAAAATTGGTATTTAATTGTCTCATTAATAAATACTTAAATGACACACACACATATACAAAGTCAATTTTTTCAGCTACCTTGTCCAGTAATTGCATTTGGACTCAAAATTGAGAAAGAACAATATTTTTAATTTAATCAGATTCATTTACAATATGTCACATGTAGTTCCAAAATTTTTATTTAATTTTTAGATTATTCCAAATATTTTAGATAATACGATTTTAACCTCAATTAATAATACTATTATATTGATTATACATGAGTTGCATTATTTATTGTTGTATATGTGAATTGCAAACATCAAAATTACTAGTGAGATTATTTTTTATGATTTATGTAGGATCTATCGATCCCACGATCCAATCCTACGATTCGATCCTGCAAAATAAAAAACGATCCAAGATAGAATACCGATTTTAAAAACTTTGCATAAAAGCCGTCATACAAGGAAACTAGGACAAAAACAATGTTTCGCCTTTTGGCCCACAAAGGAAAACGCAGAATTAAATCATGGTCAAGTGATGCATTCCTAATCGACCACGTAAGGGGATTGTACCTTGCAGTTTATCATGGATGGCTTTGAGATAAAGTTAAGAGATAATAGTTTTGATTTTGACCCCATGGCAGCAATAATTTCCCGGAAAATGAAGACCAGCATTAGGAGGTGTTTCAATTTCAGAATCTGCTGACTTCACCCAATTTTGCCACTTTAGCTTTCTTGCTAGATACTTGGAAGAAAAAGACGAAGGAAAACAAAGCCATATGCATGCATGTATGCACCAACGTGACCCCAACGCCTTTGCAAAAGTAACAATTAATTGTTTTACAAAATAGATGATTTTACAGAAAAAGCATCGAAACTGTTGTGGCAGTTTACTAATAAATTTCTAATGAAAACAATCAATTGTAGTGTATTGTAATACCGAATTTTTTGACTACTATAAAGTAAAAATATATAATACTTCAAAAAATGTAGGTTTAATTGAATATCATGTGTTCATTACTGTGTGTTTAGCTTCGAAAGTCTTCAAATCTTTTTTAAATGTCACAATTCATTTGGATGAGCAATCACTTCATAATTTTAAGGATTTCCATGTACGTAGGGCAGGGCAATCGCAAAAACGAGATCAGTATGAGATTTGGGGGCTGCTTCCATAAGACAAAATATTAGAAGTTAAAATCTTTTGGCCTATACATGAAATGTTAAAAGTTGATGCCGCCTCATAAGAATGTGGCTTTACTGGTGGGTGGCTGGGTGGGCGTGTAAGCAATCGTTCCATAAAATATATTAACACGCTAAACAAAATAAAAGTAGGTGTACAAGTGTATCAGGTTAACACACTAACCTTATGGTTATTTTTGTGTTATTTAAATCCTTGGATTTACAGTCAACCATAATGGTGCCGTTATTTTTTTTCCTTATTTTTGTGTTACATAAACGTGTGTTTTACTTTAGTCCTTAATGTTACTTTTTGTTTGTGCCATTTGACCTCACAGATTTCATTTCAAGGGTAGACAAACTAACAAAAATTTGGCCGCAAAGGAAAAAGAAATGCTCTTATATTTGATTGCTCAATGACAAACTTCCGTTCTCAATTTCTCAAAGAGCAAATGATGGGAATAATCAATGACAGATTTATCTTGCCAGTTGGCGTAATTTTTTTTCATTTTATTTCCTATTTAGAAAAGATAATTTTGTGTTAAATTAATGCTCTGGTCGAATTGTATGGGTGAGTTTGGCATGAAATTGAAAGTCCAGCGATAAACTCAGAAGAAACTACTTTAAAAAAGAAAAAAAGAAGAAAACTTAGAAAAGACCTTGAATTGCACTTATTTTACCCCTCATTTGGTACGTTGGAAATGCCTAGAATCGAAAGGTCTTTCCACGTGGAATTCTTTTCCTCCCAAAATGGACAAGAAAATATTTATTATTCTAGTGTTTGGTAACCAAGTCAGAATGGAATATTAATTTCTTCTCCCATGTCTAGTGTAATCATATTGAGAAGTCAGAATGGAATGAAAAAAACTTTTACATTGACTTAACTGCCCCTATATATAACACTCTATATACATCTTGATTTGGAGACAAATGAATTATTAATTAATTAAGTACTTTTACTAGTATAAAATTACAATAACTTATTAAGTAAGAGCATAGTTTTTTAATAGCGTACAATTGCAATAGGTGCATACTAACTGCAATATAATTGTAATAGGTGAATATCAGTTGTAACTAAATTAAAATTTTAAATTGCTTGCATGTTGAATCCTATGTATTTCTCATTTACATTAAACCCGTCATTCGTGCACGTTAAATTCTCCGCCCTTGATTTGTTTCTGAAGGGTTTTAAGAACTATTTATAAATAGAAAAATGTAATTGTGCCTTAGCAGATGGTTTAGTGGGTTTACTCTTTTCTTTTTTTTATTTTTTTAACTTCACCTGATTGTATTTTGGCATGTTTTTGTTTATTTGAATTAACAAATATTATCATATAATCCAATATTGTAAATAAAAATCTATTAAAAATGTCAATTGAATATTTTATTTCAAAGTAAAAAGAAAGAAAAGTCATTAAATAGAATTAGAATTATACCTAAGTGAAAAAGTAATAGACTTATTAACCAAACTCACAGAACGGACCTAATATTTGACAAAGAAAATGACAAATTCATATATATGAAAGCTAAATACATACATAGGAAATAGAGATATAGAATATAGAAGGGTAATCTTGACTCTTATAATTTAGGTATTTCCTGGATATAGTGGGAATGGGCTTTCCCTAAATTTTTGAGAGGAATGGAATTTCAAGAAAAAGTCGGAATAGACTTTATAGGGGGAAAGGGTTTTCTAACATAAAATGTCCATACCAAACACTAGAACGGAATGGAAAAGTTGGAAAGGTCTTTCCATTCTAGATCTCTCCAGCGTACCAAATGAGAGGTTAGGGTAAAACACACTTTATCTTCTTGTGGTTTATGATTTTCACATAATACCCTATGATTTCAAAAGTTATACATAATCCCCTCATAATTTGGACTAAAGTGTCAAAGTGATAGAAATGATCTTCTGTAATAGAATCTATAGAAAATGTTGAGATTACTCTTCTTTAAAAACTAAAATTACTGAAGTGATCAAAATATATAAACATAATATACATGATACTTGAACATCCTATGGTTTTATATTTTACCACTACTTTACAACATAACCCCCTTATGGTTTTCAAACTATACATATAAACCCCTGTGGTTAATAAATTATTTCCAACTTTGCATAGGGGAACTTTTAACTTTTTGTTGACTTCATTATGAAATGCAAATTCCATTATTTTGACAATTTAGTCCAAATTATGAGGAGGGTTATGTATAGCTTTTGAAACCATGTGCGAGTTATATGAAAAAGCGTTAAATCACAAGGGAGTTAAGTCACACTTTACTATTTATTTTAAGTAGTAAAAAATGATTTCAAGAGAATTTTCTGTTATTATTAAAATATAAGTTGGAAATGAAGTTTAGGGTAGGTTTCTTTTTAGGTTTCTTGTCCGATAATGGTTGTTGAGGAGACTTATGATAAGAAAGAAAGGAGACGGAAAGGCCAAAGTGCAAGAGGAGACAAAAGTAAAGGAGCAATTAAAAGAGTAGATCAATCAATCCAATTGGTTGCGCCTTTTCATATTTTATAAGTTTAATACATGTTGATTTTTTTGGTTTTCCCCCACATGTCTTTCCAGTTGTTTTGATAGTGTAATGCATTATTAAATTTTTGAAGGAAAATCCTATACTAAGTGACATTACAATTAAACGACAGAATCAAATTAAAGGATAATTAACCTTTTTAATTTTAGAAATTTCTATGTTTATATCTACTATTTAATAATATTGTAATTTATAGTCATTTTATCTCGGTGGACTTATGGTCAATATGATGCAGATCTAATATTTAGAATTAAAACTAAAGATATGCTCAATGAGAACATACTTAACCTTCAAGGGAAGGAAGGGCAGAGGGGAGTTGTTGTTACTACAAGATATACAATTAATAAGCGTCATACAGATTAGGCAGTATCCTTGTCTCATAAAAAGGTTTTCTCGTCCCAAAAAAAAAAAAAAAGGATTATGATGTTCAAAGGTCAAATGATGCATTGTTAAATGTTCAAAGCTCAAATGCTGCAAACCAAATATTTAGAATTAAAATTAAGGGATAATTTCAGAAACATCCCTTGAGGTTTGTAGTAATATCACTTGGTGCTCTTAAACTTTGAGAAACGTCACCTACCTCCCTTATTTTCAAGTTTTTATATTTTTATCAATCCATTTCAAAATATATCATTTAAAATCTCATTTTGGGTGCGATAAAATATTTCTATTCCAAAATTACCTTTTTCTTGTGAACCTTTAGTTTTCATAATAAACCAAGTTAAATCCTTAATAGTTACAACATAGTAATTAGGTTAAAAAGACTTTTACAATTTTTGAAGTCATCGGTCTAGACAAGACATGAAAAAAAATGTTAGAATTAGAAGAAAATAACATTTTGCACTTTGAAAATGCCTCAAATAAGTTTGTAAATGCATTGTTAATAATTTATGTTTCTCTTTTTTTAAGTCATCAATTTGGATAGAAAAGTAGGACATTAACGAATTCTAAACAATCTACAAACTTCTAAATTCATCTAAAAATATTTTATAATAAAGAAAATTACTTTTATATTTTTGAAAACACCTCAAATGAGTTTACAAACATAATTTTAGACATTGAATTTGTTTCTAATATTCAAATCATCAGTCTATACAAAAATTTAGAAAGTTTAGAATTTTTAAAAAAGAATTCTTAATTTTTAAAACTCTTCAAATTAATGAAAGCACCTTATAGTGAATGAAATATTTTTTTTTCCAGCTTGAACCATCTTAAACATACTTTTAAATAATAATTTTCTATCTTAAAAATACCTATTAATATAATTTATTCTATTACAACTATACTTTCATATTGTTTGTCTTTGTTTTTAACCTTTTAGTAATTTATCTTCACTCTTGGAAAAACAGTAGAATAACACAAAGGCAAATTTGGCATGAAAACATTTGCTTTCTCCAAGTATGTGTTTCTTAACAATATTTTTTGAAATGGGTTGATAATGTTATAAAAAGTTGAAATAAAGGAGATAGATGAGATTTTTCAAAACTAAGAGGAGCCAAGTGATATTACTCTAAATCTCAAGGGAGGTTTTTGAAATTATGCCTAAAATTAAAGTTATGCTTTGTAAGAATACACTTAACATTGAAGGGAAGATGGGTGTTGTTATTAGCACAACGCATATAGTTTAACCTTTAAAAGAGGGGCCTGGGGAGGGGGGGGGGGGAGATTATTGGGCCTTTTTGGGAGTGAAGTTTTTTGGATGTTTGTATAAATAGTAGAAATTGTAGAAAAAACTTTTGGGAGTGAAATTTTTTGCATATTTTTGGAGTTATATATTAAAAACTCTAGGAGTTTTTAGAGGGTTCGTGTAGCTAAAGTGGAAACAAACAAGTTTTATACAAATTTGTTAAAAATTTGAGTTAAATTTTTGGGAGTTTTTAAAGGGTTTCTGTAACTAAATTAGGAAACAAATAAGTTTTATAAAAATTTGTTAAAAACTTGAGCTACCAAACAAGGTCATTATTACAAGACATACAATTAATAAGTCATACAAGTTAGGTTTAGTATTCCTCTCGTCTGAAAATGGTTTCTTTCCCCAGAAGAGGAAGGGAAAATGATATAGTTCATCCTTCACAATTTGGGAAAAAACTTGTTTTTTGTTGCTTAATTTTTAAAAATGAAGCAAATTGGTCCTCTCACATTCTAAAAATAAAGTAAATTAGTCCCAAAATAACAATTTGATATAGATTTTAAGGATAAAATTATAACATGAATTTAGTTTCAACCAAATCTTACTATATCTGACATGCATATGAAATTCAATTAACAGAAAAGGAAAAACTTAAAAATTATAACATCAAAAATAGACCCTTCTTTCTTAAAAAAATTAAAATCTTTGAGAAAGTAATACTAAATTAACATAAAAAGAAAATGATTAAAATGATAACATCAAAAGCAAATCATTTTCTCTAAAAAAGAAGAAAATTTAAAAATTATAAAATCAAAAGCAAACCCTTCTCTCTAAAAGGATTAAAATTTTTGAATTACAAAATTTTGTAACTTAGGGGTTTCTTTTTATGTTGTAATTTTAATTATGTCCTTTTTATGTTGACTAATTTTATTTTCTGAAAAAATTTCAACTTTTTTTTAGGAAGAAGGATTTTTTATGCTATAATTTTTATTTTTTCTTTTTATATTGACTTAATGTCATATCAGCATATGAGGTGTAGCTAGATTTCATAAAACTAAAGTGATGTTCTATTTTTACCTCTAAAATCTAATATCAGGTTATTACTCTGGGACTAATTTGCTTGATTTTTAGAATATGAGAGACTAATTTACTTTATTTTAAAAGTAAGGGATAAAAAAAGGTTATTTATCAAAATGTGAGGAATAAAACAAGTCATTTTTTCTCGAAAAAAAAAAGAAAAAATCCGTACACATTAGTTATCAGTTCTAATATATTTAATTATGTCAATGTACAGCAACGGGATCTTATGAGATCTTGGCATGGTGGCTACTGGCACTACATGCCACACATTTCGCCAATAATGTGGGGTTATAAATGGGGGACGGGGCCTCACAATTTGGCCCACATTCCATTTCATACAATTCGACGATCCAGATTAAAAGTTGGAGAGCAGACGGTGATGATTAAGCCACCAAAGCTGTTTTAATAGTTTAGTTGAACGGTATCGTTTGAGGATGATAGGAAAAAAATGAAAAATGATAAGTCAATCATAACGTCGTTTAAGGAAACCGTCTTCTTATTTGGGAACAAAAGAAAAGGGATGCTTTGTCTCATATTCTTTCTATTCCTTAAAAAAATTAGAAAAAATATCAAACAAAAAATTGAACGCAATAACAGAAAGTCTCAACTAGTTGAAATTGTGTCAATTTATTGTTCGAAGAGATCCATTAATGCTTTTGTTGTTGAATAAAGAATTTTAAAAATAAATTCACATTATCAAAGTATCAGGTAGAGGCGTCAAAATGGATGGGTTTTGGTGGGTTGTAATTGGATAATGGTAAAATTGGGTCAATCCATTTATACCCATTTAATAAATGGATCAAAATAAGTCAACTCATTTATATCCATTTAATAAATAGGTATGAATATACTTAGTTATCCATTTATGATTCATTTGAATTTGTACTTTTTTTTTCTAATTTTTCACTTCGACAAAAAATAATGACATTTTATTATTATTAGATTGGTAGAAAATTTAAATTTATTTACTTAACACCATTAAAATTTAATTTAAATATATATTTATTTTTGAATGGGTATAAATGAGTGAGTCGAGTCAACCCACTATCCACTAATTAAATGGATTTAATTGGGTACCTATTTATACTCATTCAAAGTTTATTACATCCCAAATTCACTTATTAGTGGGCGGATTTAGGTGGGTGAACATAATTGGGCTCTAGTTAACATTTCTAGTATAAGTAAACTATTGGGTTCTCAATATCATGAAGCATGTTTTTAGTTTTTTCTTTTCGTTTAGTTTAATCACATATAAAAAGAATGTTTATTTCCCATATTGGTAAAAGAATTGCCAATCATTGATGATTCCCACAAGAAGATAGTTAGTATTAATCCTAAATTTTCAATAATTCAATTCAATTTCTAGATCGTTATTTTGGTTGGCTTAAAATGTCATCTGTCAAAATGTGACAAGAACATAGATGATTTAGGAAAAGCGATACACAAGTTATCAGATTTTGGATAAGCATTACACCATATTATAGCATAGTTACACCATAACTTTAATATATTACACCCTATTTTTTAAATATGAATAGACCATCCCAACGTGATAACTTTTAATTGGTACATTTAAATTTGATGCCTAGGTGGCACAAGCAATGTATCAATAATTTATGTTTCCTACATTTTGATTGCAAACCACCAATCAAGTTATAACTTCTATATTTATAGCATATTAACATTTAAATAGACCATAAATTCAATACGTTAATTTCTTCATAAACTTGATTTAAAATGTTAACTAGTGAAATATAGTAAAATTATAGATCGCTTGAAAGAACCGATACACTAGATACCAGACTTAGGAGAAATGTTAAACCATATTTCAATATAGTTATATTAATTATAACCTTGACATGCAAGATGATTTGGCGTAACTTGTCTGTTCATACTATAATCATCGGATCATCCAACTTATTAGCCATTTTTTTGTTCATTGTAACTATCATATTTCCATTTTGAATGCACTAATTGAAAATTTTCCAACTTCTTGAGCTTAAAAGGGCCTTGGAAATACAGCAACATGTACCTAATTTGACGATTAAAGAATCTGTGTTGTACATTGGTGAAATGTATGTGACATGATATTAAGTGAGATAGTGGGGATAGATGTACATTGCTCTTCCTTTACACATTTTGTGCATATTATAACTTTGGTCAAAAAGAGTAAGGAACATGTAATTGAATAGAAAAGTTCTCAGCACCACCTTCCAAGTTTTAATTATGAGAGGCTATTTCACCCTTTTTCTTTACATTGACATGAAACTAGATTGAATCATGTTTTAGTTTCAAAACTCCCACCTAATAACTATTCTAAAACATAAAATTTACCAGTTGATACTCTGCTTGTTAGGAAAATTAATTTGAAGTTTATTACTTGAAATAGAAAGAGAAACAAAGATATTATTGTAGATCTGGCTGAAATATTGTCCCTTGCTGCTAACATCTATATAAAGTTACATGGCACTTCAATTAATCGATTATTCATCTATCTTGGCCTTATTTGTATTGTGGACTTGTTCTCAATTGATTCCAATTTTGTGAAAGTTGATTTCATAAAATTGATTTTTAAAAATTAGATTCTCAGAATAACTCATGCGTTCTTATTTACTGTTAAAAAAGTCATTTTAATAAATGACCAGGTATTTTCAAAGCTTCTGATAGGAAGATGACATGTTACCCTTATATACTATATAAATGAAGCTTTGTGCTAATCATTTTTGATGTAATTAATTAATTTTTTATGAAGATTAAATGATGGATAAGAAAAATAATGGACATAAAGATGAATTTGGAAGTTGAATGAGAAAAGGTAGAAAATAGAAAGACCATAAAAAGTTATCTAATCTTTAAATAATTTAGCAATTATGTTAAGGTTTGGTAATTTTGTCTACATGATAGATAAGTTAGAATCAAAAGCACCTTAAGATCTCTTCTGATTTGTAGCATTTTGTGACCAAAAAAATTTTAAATCAGTTTTAAAAAATCAATTGAGAGCACAATAAAATAATTTTTTAAAAATCAAAAACTAAAAGCAGGTCTCCAAAATCAACTGAGAACAAGCCATTTGATACTATGGAGATGTTTTGGGAAAAAAATGAAAAAAAGATTGAAAAATGTGCAAACAGAGAATCTTTTAGAAAAAATTTCTCCAAAAGATCCAAAAAAGATCAGGAATGGCTCTTCAACTGATAGATTATTCAATGCCTTGGCTTCATTTGGGTTATATAGTATAGAATAGTTTTGAAAAAAATAAAAAGGTACTTGCAAAATATGTAGCAGAATTTTTAGAAAAACAATCATCTATCACATGATATACCACATTTGCGGTACCTCACAGGTTTTTTCTTTTTTCATATTAAATAACTCAAAAGGTACTTGAAAATTTTTACACATTAAATCCACCAACTTTTTATATATTAAATAACTAAAAAATTATTTTGTGATACGTGGGATATTAGAACTGACCTATATAGTACCTTTTCTTTTGAAAATTTTTAGACATTAAATCCACTAATTTACAATAGTCTTCCTCTATTTCTTTTTTTTTTTCCTTCTATGTTCTCTTTCAAAATAGCTTTTCTTCATATATGACGTTAAGTTTTAAACAAGTTATCATATAATTCATGGATTAAAAAAATGTAGATGAAGTATTAAATCTTGTTAGTTTGAATTAGAGTAAAAGAAAAGAATAATGAAAGTTAATATAATATATCACTTATAATTTGGACTAATAACTCATATGTCACTACAACATTTTACCTATATGATATTTTTGAAATTTTAACTCGTTTAAATTTCATTTTATCTTTATAATTAACTTTTTATTAAGAAATTTAAAATCAAATATAGATCAGATATCTGGTTAACCTAATCCACGAATTTGGATATCCACATTAGTGGATCCAAATATGGATTACAAAATAGATAGTCCGATTTTTTTAAAAATTAGATCACCATTTGGTTCAGATCGGATACACCTCTAATATGTTATAATTTGACTAGTGGTGATTCAATGCTTGTGGTCCTCCCTATCAAAATCAAATGCATCTATTGAATTTGCCACAACCGAATGACCTATTCATACTTAAAAAATCCAATGTAACATGTCAACTCTACATTATAACTTTTAAAATGTGGTGTAACATACTTAAGAAATGATATTCTATTCATACTTAAGAAATGAGATATAACATATCAAGATCATGATGCAACAAGCATCTATAGCTATGATCTTACCACATTTCAATGAATAATATTTTAAACCAAGCCTATGAAGAAATCATAATGTGTACACAATTTGCATATTGAATTTCTAGTTTATTTAAATATGTATGTGCTATAGATATATAAATTATAATTTGACTGGTGATTAGCAATCAAAATATAACAAGCATGAGTTGTCGATCTAATACTTGTGAATCATGATACCCTTGCATCGAATTCAAATGGACCAATTGAAGTTTGTCATGTTGGGATAATGTCTTTATACTTAAGAAATGAGATGTAACATGTCAATATTATGATGTAACCGTGCTGCAATATGGTGTAATGCTTCTCCTAAGTAGAAATTTTTTTTGGGGTGGGGGGGAGGGGTTTATAGTATGGTTTCTAGAAACTAATTTTAAATCCCATTTATTAACCTTTTAATGGAACTACATAGTTTTGATGAAAAAAATGGCTAGCACGGTATAGTTTTGTTAAAAAACTTTATTTCCTATTTCTTTTTCTTTTTCTTTTTCTTTCTTTCTTCGTCTTCTTCTCTCTTTTTTTCCTCTTCCTACCTTACTAGCAAAATGGCTGGTGGCTATGGAGGTTTCAACAATAGAGCTGCCACCAGACCACCATCAACCAAGTCGACAGTCACCACTTCCGATCACTAAACTTTGTCAAAATCACAATCTCCTCCCAATTTTTCATGTAGATTTTGTTTCTAGTGTTATTTTTTGTAGAAAACAAATATAAAGTGGCCAAAATCACAAATTACAGCTGAGCTGTTTTTCTCGAAGGCCACACAAATCATCATTAAAATTGGTGAAAATCATACTAAAATGACCCTTTTGATTCTATAATGCAACCTAACCTTAATTTAACAAGAAATAGCAACAAATATGGTAAATTAGAGCAAAATATGCCCCAATTTAAAATAACCCATTTGATCATTTCTGGCTTTGGATCTCACAAGCACCGTAATAACCATTTTCAAGAGGACCATAGGCAGCCAAATAGATCTCCACCAACTTGTAGTTGCAACAACCCTTTTAAAACATTATCATCAATCTTCTATTGATTTTCTTTTCCATTCTTACACACTCTAATGGAGAGAGATAAGATGCAGGAAGGGAAAATTTTTTCCCCTTCATAGTTTCTAACATACTTCACCAAGGAAAGGAGAAGAAACAGAAAAAGAGAGGGAAATCTCTCTTGATTTGGACTAGGATTTTTTTCCCCATTTTTTCTGAAAATTTTGGGAGCAGTTTGCATCACATAAATAAAGTAGAAATGTTATGTGCAAAGCAAAACGGAATACAAACGGCGTTCTAGATTTGAGCTTTGTTTTCTGATTTCTTTTATAATGCCAAAATGACGTAGTTTTGGAAACTCATTTAAGTAGCCATATGTCATTATCTCATCCATTCATATGTGACTTTTAATCCTGACCGTGAACTTGTAAGAAATGGAACTTGTGAGACCCCATTCACTTATAAATGAGGTCTCCACTCTGCACCAAAAAGAAAAAGCTGAGGTAAATGATGGATAACTGACTTGACAAGGGAGGAATCTTGTAGTATTATTGTTACCTTTTCCACCTATAAAGGGGTCTTGGTTATGTTCCCTGGATTGTTTCCCGTTGATAAACACGCAACCAGCACAGCAGCACCTCATCATCTTTTTTTTTTTTTTTTTTTCCCAAATAATTTTGTGGAGGACAGCCAGACGTCCCTGCCTGATTGTGAAACCATGCTAATCAAAAACTGCTTTGCTTTTTACATGAATGATTGCTCTCCTATAGGACAGAACTGGAAGGGAAAATGAACCATGTGAATCAACCTCTCTTCTTGTTGATAGCACCTGACAAGCAAGAGCTTCTCCTCCTTCACTGGTTGTTGATAGCAACGCTCACTTAACCAAGATGGCTGACGCTGTTATCTCTCTTGTAATTGAGAGAATTGGAGATCTGCTGATTCAAAAATTTGTTTTCCTGAAAGATGTTCGACGACAAGTTGAGAGACCCCAAAATGATCTACTCCGGATGCGGTGTTTCCTGAAAGATGCGGATCAAAGGCAAGATGAAGATGCGAGGATTCGCAACTGGGTTTCAGAAATCAGAGCTGCTGCCTACGATGTAGAGGATGTAATTGAGATCTTTGCCAGCAAAGTTGAGTTCGGAAAGGAGAAGGGACTCGTCACCAAGTTGACATATTATCCCTTGAAAATTGTGAACCTCTACAAGATAGGCAAAGAGATTGAGTCCTTACAGATGAGGCTCAAAGAGATTGCTGCTAGCCGTGAAGAGTATGGTATCAAAAATATTGGAGAGGGGATGAGTACACATGGAGAAGAGCTTCAACGAATCCGACGAGCCTTACCAATTGGTGAGGACAAGGATATAGTGGGATTTGAGGGGATAACAAAATCCCTGGTGGCAGAACTTTTGAAAGAGGACAAAAGACGCCGTGTGGTTTCAATCATTGGCATGGGAGGTACTGGTAAGACAACTCTAGCCAAAAAAGTTTAAAACCATGCTGATGTCAGGGCACGGTTCAACTACCGTGGCTGGGTTTGTGTCTCATCAATCTACAATCACAAAGAGACGCTGAGAACAATCATAAAGGATTTGAATCCGATAACTAAGGAGCTGCTTGAGATGCTGCAAAATATGCAAGAACAAGACTTGGAACGAAGGCTGTATGAAGATCTACAAGGTAAGCGTTATCTTGTGGTACTTGATGATGTATGGAAGGAAGCAGCATGGGATTGTCTAGCCAAGGCCTTTCCTGATGTTAGTACATCAAGTAGATTGCTACTTACAAGTCGCAATCGGGATGTTGCTATACACGCAGATGCTCTTAGCATCCCATATGAGTTGAAAACTTTGGGGGAGAAGGATAGCTGGCAGTTGTTTCTCAAAAAGGCCTTAGACCATGGAACTAATGCTAGGTGTCCTCCAGATTTGGAAGAAGTAGGCAAAAAGATTGCAAGGCGATGTGCCGGTCTACCACTGGCCATCACGGTAATAGGTGGCCTTCTATTGGCCAAGAAAAAGTTGAAGAGTGAATGGGAGAAAGTTCTCAACAACTTTAACACATACCCATCATGGAGCCAGAGTGAAGCATGGGCAATTCTAGAATTAAGTTATGCAGACCTTCCTCCCGAGCTCAGATTTTGCTTTTTGTATTTGGGCTTGTTTGCAGAAGACTCTGTGATTTCCGTGAGCAAGTTGATCCATATGTGGGTTGCAGAGGGAACAATGCGGAAAAGAGGCACAGAAACTCTGGAGGAAATAGCAGCATATAATGTGGAACGACTTATTAGCAGAAATATGGTTCTGATAGTGGAAATGACTGTTGATGAGAGGATTAAAAGCTGTCGAGTCCATGATTTATTGCTAGATCTTGCTATCAGAAAGGCAAAGCATGAAAATTTTTTTCAGATCCATGACATCAGAGATGATGTAATATCAGCCCAATCCAGGTACCTTGCTGCTCATCCTCTCCCTCAGGATAAAGAATATTTTGAGTCTTCGATCCCTGGTCTCCGGTCTCTACTTTTTTGCAATTTTGGCACTTACGAGGGAAAGGTTAATCTTAGCTTCAAAAGTTTCAAAAAGCTTAGGGTACTAGACCTTGAGAATGTTAACGTTTATCGCCTGCCAATAGAAATTGGTGGAGTCAAGCTTCTGAGGTACCTTGGTTTAAGAATATTGATTAGAGAGCGCCCTCATTCCATAGGTCGCCTGCAAAATCTACAAACTCTTGACATAGTCAACTTGAATTGGCAAGTGGAAGTTCCAAATTCCATTTGGAAGCTTAAAAGTTTACGGCATCTATATGCATCTTATATAGGATGTAATGAGTCACCTAAAATTGAAGGATTGAGGAATCTCCAGACTCTGTCAGGCATACACTTCGATCACATCATGCAAAATGCCATGACAACTTTGACGAGTCTTTGGAAACTAGGGATTTTGGTAGACGAAAGCTCAGAGATAAATAAACTCTGCATGCATGTATCTGAGGTTGGAAGCCTAAAGACGTTAAATCTTCATAGTAACGGAAGGCTAAGCCAGCTGCCATCTCTAGGTGGACTTTCTAAGCTCCATCATTTAACAGAGCTTAAACTCTCCGGGGAATTGAGCATGCTGCCTCCTGATTTCCCTCCAAATCTCTCTCGCTTATCTTTGACATCCTCAGATCTGAGGGATGACCCAATGCCGATACTAGAGAAGTTGGGACAGCTGTCGCTCCTCAAAATGAAATATGCATATCGGGGACAAAAACTAGTCATTTCTAGAAATGGCTTTCCCCAGTTGAAATTCCTTGAGCTCAGAGGCCTGCATTCTTTGGATGAAATGAAGGTGGAGAAAGCTGCATTGCCACAGCTCCAGTACCTGAGAATCAGGAATTGCAGGTCATTAGGCATGTTGCCGGAGAAGCTGAAGCACATGTCTACTGTTGATAAGATTGAGCTTGTGGACATGCCTGAAAGTTTTGTGAGTAAACTTGATATGCGAGACCCGCCTGAGGGATCCAGTGCCCCTTACCTCAGAATATTTGACTATGGTTTCCCGCAGAGGGGACCAAGTAGCTGGAAAAGATCGAAACAAAATATTGAGAATCATAAAAAGATCCAAACTGCCATACTCGTCAGCCCGGCAGCTCTGCAATTCATTTCGGGTGTTCAAGCATCATGATTGTAACATTAGAAAACAATGAAGTTTGCCATCTTGGTTGCTTGCACCGAATTCGCTCTATTCCTTCTGGTTTGGTGCGGTTTGCATAGCTGCAGCAGCTAGAGATGTTCGGATTACATCCAAAATTGGGTGACTTTGAGTCTGTACATCAGGTCCCTGGTCCGGTAGACAGTACCTTGGTTGTGTACTTCTACCTTTATTCCCGCTTTTGTCCTCTCCAATGAGGGGGCTGGTTATATTGCACTGCTGGCTAATTTTCAAGGCAAATTTCTTAGAATATTGATGTTTGGGTAAAAAGTCCCCCGTTTGACGATAATTTTTTTTTGTTTCCCTATCTATGGTTGCAGCGTTGAATGTCGCACCGACTGAAAAGTTTTATTTTTTTTAACACCGGAGACCCTTCTTTTAGAAAAAAAAAAAAACTCCCGCACATTCAATGTCGGGAGATGATTCTAAAAATTCCTTACGCTACCATTCAATGTCTTGATGCTAGAATTTCCTTGTGTGTTATGATGAATGTCGAGTACTCTTTTTTTTTTAATTCTAAAAAGGGGGAATTGTTTAAAATTTGTAGAAAACTTCATAAAACTCAGAGACAAGTCTCTTCTTTAAATTTTGTAAAAAAAATGCGAGAATTGAAGAAAAACTGAAAACTTGTAGGTAGATGCACCGGGGCAAAGTTACAAGGTTTCGTACTACTTTCAATGTTAGAGTGAAAGTCTTGGAGAAGCTTCAGTTTCATGGCATCCATCGAGTGTCCCCCAGTTCAGTATTATGAAGGTCTTGTCCCATCATGTTAAAGCAGTAGGTGTCGTACCCACACTTTCTCTTCATCTCTGTAGACCCGTGA
The DNA here is from genome assembly GCA_013103745.1 of Gardenia jasminoides. Classification (NCBI taxonomy): domain Eukaryota; kingdom Viridiplantae; phylum Streptophyta; class Magnoliopsida; order Gentianales; family Rubiaceae; genus Gardenia; species Gardenia jasminoides. Next base: position 27,513,134 of record CM023100.1, on the reverse strand, counting down.
GGTACGAAAGAATCAGATCAATAATGGTAGACATTGAATCGTAGACGCACGTACTTTATTATCCAACGGCTAGGGTCATGAAATTGAGTCTATTAAAGCCGAGCAAATAATGAGCTGGTCATTCCTCAATTCATCATTCTAATATTGTTCAAACTTCTTACTACTAAACTCCGAGGTTGGCGCTTCGGATTCTGTCTCCGAAGTCCGTAGAAGGCGAATTGATGGTTCCCTTCCGAAGTTTGTATCGGTGATAGGGACAGTAATTTTGGCGCGGCATTGGATACATCATTTCTGGTGCTGCAAGTTTGATTTGCGGGTCTATTAAGGTTAAGTAATATTTTATATTTTGGCTAAACTTTATTAATTTATTTAAGTGTAATTTATAGAAAAGATTGACTATGTGTTAGGGCGTTGAATAAAAGTTGGTGATTGATTTGTCAAACTAGCCTTTTGTGTATAAGTTGAAGGTTTAGTTGATCCCTGTTGAAATTAGGAGATGGCAGTGATGAAGATATAGATATAAGTTTGAGGTGGGCGACTTTGAGATGTTCTACATCTCCCCATATCTAATTTAATTCGTAGTCGGTGGTGGATCGTTGAATATCTTTCCTTTAATCTTTGACGTCTATTCATATGTGGATTGCACAATATTCATTGGCGCAAGAAATGAAAACCAAATCTGTTGCTCCAGTAGTGATGCATGCTTGCTTTATTGCTTTATTGCTTTATTACTCTATTATTTTACTGTTCTGTATCTCTTGTTAGTAGCCTTTATTGTTCTAAAGCTGCATGCTTATCCTTTATGAGATGTGCTATTTTGTCTTGTAGTTGACAAAGCTAGATTCCGCTTTTTAAATTGTGCCCCATTGATTAACTTGTGTATATATGTATCGTTATAAATATATTTATATTTGTTATTCCTTATATGTTATATATATTTATACATATTTGTATAGTTATATGTATGTATCGTTATGAATATTTATATATATATTAATATGTATATAATGATATATATATTTTATATATATATTATAACGTAAATATGATATATATTGATATTTATATATATTAATGTATTTGTCCATATATATATATGTATTTATATAAATACATATGTATATCGAATATGTATATATGTTTATATATATTTATACATATGTATATATTTATATATATGTTAATGTATATTATTTTATATATTTGTTTATTTTCAAATATTTAGATATATGTATTTATATATTTGTATAGATTTATATATTTATACATATGTATATATTTATATATATGTTAACGCATTATATTATTTTTATATATTTGTTTATTTTCAAATATTTAGATATATGTATTTATATATTTGTATAGATTTATATATTTATACATATGTATATATTTATATATATGTTAATGTATTATTTTTTATATGTTTGTTTATTTTCAAATATTTAGATATATGTATTAATATATTTGTATAGATTTATATATTTATACATGTATATATTTTATATATATGTTAATGTATATTATTTTATATATTTGTTTATTTTCAAATATTTAGATATATGTATTTATATATTTGTATAGATTTATATATTTATACATGTATATATTTATATATATGTTAATGTATTATTATTTTATATGTTTTTTATTTTCAAATATATTTGATATATATTATTTTTTTATAGATTTATATATTTATTTATTAAATATATATATTTATTAAATATATATATTTTATGTGATATTTCAATATATACATATATAGGTTATATATATATACATAACAAATACATGTATATATTTATATATACGATATATATATATGCATTTTACATATATCATATATATATATATTGATATGTATATATATATATATATTTATACATATGTGTAATGTATATACATTTTTATATTTATACAAATTTTTATATTTAGAAATAGAATATATGTATTTATATATTTGTATAGATTATATATATATATATATATATTTATGTGAGTATACTTATATATACATTGATATGTTTATATGCGAGTAATTGAATTTTTATACGTTAGTGAAATATATATATATGTGCCAAACTCATTAATTACATGTAAATCGAATGAATGGAATATATTCTCGGAGTGAAAGCCATCAATCCCGAAGATCTTGGAAAGATTTCCGGGTGTATTCACAAAGTGATATAATTTCAAGAGCACATACTAGTTGCGGGACGTTAAAGGTTAGTACTTACTTAACAAATCATTTGCGTTGCACATATTTTTAGAGTCTAGTATGCAATACATGTAACTTATTTGAACGTGTGTGTATAAAGATTTAATTGATCCATGAAGATGAGTTTATAAATAATTTTTTCCTCGGCTGTATAATGTAATTGCAGTACTTGTCAATTAATAATTACTTTTGATATTTGAATTGATAGTTAATTAAGGCAAACCAACGGGAAACGTTTCGGATTAATTGATCTATTAGGGCAATATATTTCATTATATTTGCTTAGTTAAATTGAATTTCGCTGACATAATGCATGTGTATTTAATTAGTTAAAATGGTAGAATCTTGACATATGCAGTTAGTAAGTTTGACAGCATGGTTTAGTTAAAAAAAGATGTAGTCAAAAAATATTATTTTATTTTCAAATTGTTAGACTCTAGTATACTTGTTTCGTGTGTCCACACGTATGATTATTATTGTTAATTATATAATAAAAAAAATTTCCCGAACAATCATTTTGTACCTATGATTAGGGACCATTATATTAAAGGTAGACTTTGGTCATTAACAATTGATTTTTGACTACACAACGCGGAAGCTGTTAGGGAAAAAATATACAAATGTCGGCCAATCACAACGCTTAGTCATTCGCTTATACCGGGAGGTACCATAGTTCATTCTCGAGGCTCAATGTCATACGACCAGGTGCAAACAAAGTTGTCGCAAAACCCAACCTGGTTTCTCTGGAATTGTTGGATAGAATCTACGCTGTCAGCTGAGTAGATCGAAATGCCAATGACTTAGTCTGTGGCTAAGAAATCCGTTGGAACCGGTGGTTTTACGGGCTAATAGTAGATGATGACGGGATGTGGCCTGTACTATATGAAAGCCTGCCCACATGAATCGTGAGATTTATGTGGAAGTGAGAATATTTCTTCCTCGCCACGCATGCATGAATAGAGCAATGGCCTTTGATTTGCACAATAAAAATGCATATGGAGCGCCTTCGTTCGGCCAGCCATCTACGACATGTGTTCCGAGCACCTTATATAGTGAGCCTGCTGAAGAACTACACTTAGCAGTCTCGCATGAGATGGTTCGGTTATCCATGAGTTGAGCATCTTTAAAACGACGCATCGCCGGAAGCGAAATGGCTCATGGGATGTTGTTTGATGTGCCCCTGGGACTAGGTCCACATGAGTCCCATCATTCACACTTCAATAAGTATACAAATGTCGATTCATTTGACCCATCCCCGCCCAATCGTAGACCATGGCAAATATATCTCCTCGAGTCGGCACCAGCCGCTGTGGGACCATGAAGGGTACAAGTGCCCAACATTTGAAGATGCACATGATGTAGTTGAGAATGACGATGAGGGTGATTATGAGGATGATTCTTATGGGTCAGGAGACCCCGGGAGCATAGCTGGACTCGCAATGATGCTACCGGAAAATGATGTTTACGATGTAGATCCGCAAAGTAATGTCAAGGCCCGTAGTCACACTCCCAGTACCCGCCGTGGACAGTTAACCCGAAGGTGTGGAAGCCATTATGGATTTTGATCCAACAGCTCGCACATGAAAAAATGAAATTATGGACGAGCACAAACGATTTGAAATTGGCCAAGCGTTTCAAACGAAGGACGACAAAATGCGGTCCGCTGCGGTCGCTAAGCACAATCAGAGTTCGTGTCAAGGAAAGAGCCCCATGGTATGTCATATCCAAAGCCGTAAAAAGTTAGTCCAGATGTCACCGGCGACTTTGAGAGCATCGTGACCAAAGTTCAGAAGATCCTGATGATTGTAACGCTTGTGAGTGATCATACCCGTGCGACTCTCAAATTCAAATGACCATCGCAACCGCTTTCATCCGCGAATGGTGGCTCCAAAGATATTGAAAATGGGCGTTATTTCCAATCAAGAAAATTCGCATGAAAAAAATCATTTTATTGATATCTCATAAGAAGGCTCGGTATGCACCTGGCTGACGCTCAATTGATATTGTGTATGGCGATCACATCGTCTCAACCACCTCGTGATTCATGAATGAATTGGTTTCAACCAATCCGTACCTCGTTGTTTGGGAGTTTCATCCACAAAGCGTACCTCAATGTCCCATTTTTGACTATATTTTTTGGCTTTTCTCCGCCATTCAAGCTGCTCCTACACCAAACCTGTTATTTGTGTTGACGGCACTTTCATGCAAAGGTGCATACAAAGCAAAGCTCTAGTTGCGGTTGGTTGGCGTCGGCAAATGCATGTTACCACTTGCTTTTGCACTCGCCGATGAGACAACGAGGAGTTGGGATGGTTTATGAAGCAACCACGCCATCCGTAAGGCCGCTGAAAATATTTGTGTTATCTCCGGCTGTGCATCAAGGCATTATAAACGCACGCTGGGCCTTGCCCGAAAGGGCTGGACTGTCGCTCACCGCCACCTTTATCCACGCTCGATCTAACTTCACAAAGAAATTTAGAAATCAGGTATGGTAACCCAAACACGCGCAAAAATGACAACTTATTTCTTACATCCATAAACGCATTATTGATGTTTTTTTCATCGCTCCAGTAGCTGAAAGATCTTGTCCGCAGTTAGCGAGAGACACCCCACCGGTAGAAAGTATGATCGGTGGATGAATGAAATTTATCTCATCAAAAGAGTGAGCGATCGATTGATCGATGGTTTCGGGTCTTACATCAATGGGCTGCGTGTAAGGACGGCGTATCGATGGGGCACACGCCAATGAACGCTAAATGGAGTGCTTCAACAAATTACTTAGCTGCACGGGTTGTTACCTATTAAGGCCCCGTGGTGCAGATACTACAGTATGGAAATTGTTCGAGAGGAAAAGAAAATTGGTCTGCACCCGTGTTCAGCGCCCAAAGAAATGTGGAAAGTGTATACAAATGAGATGAAAGCCGCACGACACGTTGAGTCGCTCAATGGCGAGGAAGGATATCTTGTAATCGGTGACCACGCCGCGTGGTAATCAAGGTGGAAATCGCATGATAGTGAAATTTATGAACCGCACATGTAATGCGGTGGAAAGTTCTCGAGCTTAGATTTTGTTCAACATTTTATGGCAAAGCATGTCTCAAATCTGTTCAAATGCATTCCGCTAGTCGGGGGCTCGAACATACACGCAAAATACCGCGCAACGCATCGTGGAAAATTCCCAGGCCACTAAGGCACCCGCAGCATCGACTCCTTCACGATGAGTTTAACAATTAATTCAGAGCTTCTGATAGAGGCCCTGACCGGCGTAACAGCCCTGGATCCGTAATGAAATAGATCTTCGCTTGTCCCGACGCTTCGCAGATGCAGCCATCTCGACCGGTCACAATGTCACCGCGATGTCCATATTCCGTCCACTTTCTCAGATTATTATATGCCGTGTCCCAAGTCAACTATTTTGCCTTCTTGGTTGTAATATGGTTGAACCCATCTAAACATTGTGAACAGGGTTTTTTTTTATAAATTTTTGCTCATTGTGATATGTCCCGCTATGTGACTTTATTGTGTTCCAATATTTCCTGACGCTTTTACTCTTAAATTACTACTTGTCTCTATAGTTTGTATTATGTCATAATTTATTGTTAATGCTAAGTGTTTAGTCTAATTTCGGGGAGGAAATGGATAATTTTTCATCATGTTTTCAGCCTACACCTCACCCACGGCCAGGCCCGGAGGATGAGTCGCTATTGACATTGCAGCCAGGGCATCGCTCTCGAGATGTGTTCTTAGGACGAGAGTCGCATTTGAAGGTCAAGCGCGATGGCTACTTTGGGATGTGGTATCTGGTTTAGAGGACGCCGCATCTTACGGTATCTAGACATAGCCGGCTTTGAGGAGTTGTCCGCGCGTAAGTTGTCGATATGATCAAGCCGCCAATTACCGCACTTATTGAGCCACGCTGGCACCGCGAGACACACACATTCCATCTTCCATGGGGAGAGGCTATAATTACACTCCAAGATGTCGATCCGGGACTTAGGATCGATGCGGTTGCCCGTAACTCTTGGAACTGGAACGACATGACGATGAGTCATGGGTAATGTTAGAGTTACCAGGTTTTATCCCGAGTTTATTCAAAAGTAAGAGGATGAACATAGCTCTACACCCTCATGTCTATGTCCGCCCCGCGATTTATCTCGACGAAGCTGCAGTCGCTGTTGCACGCATGTACATTCTTCTCTTACCGACCGCAGTTATTTGCATATCGCGGTGGTAATCTTGTAAGTCCACATCTGTTAGATTATGAGAGACATAGAGGGATGGTGCAAGCAATCAAGTGTTTCAATCTATCCATAGACGATGTGTCGTGTTTCATGTGGATCGCTCAAGACCGAGGCCATATTTGCTCCGTATCCAAAGAAACATTTTTTATTTTATCTTTCACATATATACTATTTACCGATTTATCTTATTTTGTTATTAGTATGGGCATGGGAACGCCTTCCTACTATTAGGCCATCTATTGTTGTTACCGTGGAGCAAGGCGACTACCCACGTGCTGGACGGTGGCCACCTGCTAGCCAAGATGAATGCTCCACAAAACAAGCACCGCTCTACGACAGAGACCAGTTAACCAAATCAAAGGGCCGAGGTGATAATACAAGAGTGTGACAGTTGCCACATAGGGAAAGTCTCGGCCCCATTTGTCTAACAAAACCGCTTCAAAATAAGTAACATATTTATCTCCTTGTACGCAGCTTTATTTGGGAGCCCACACCTGTGGATGTCATTGCGCCCTCCATATATATTGCACCGCTGATGACACCTATGGCGAGCACGCTGTACTCACTCATATATTGGCATATTGTCGAGATGCATCTTCCAAATCGGGTTTTAATGGACCAATTTGGGATGGAGCGAGATTCCCGAGCAGCCAGACGCACGAGGATCCGCATGAGCTCACATGGTCGCTTTCGCATGGATCCGGGCTTATATGCATGGGACTGATAGAGTTATGGAATAGGAGAGCATCGCCATTGGTTCATGCCAATCCGCGGATCCATACGCTCAAGCGGTACACCTATTCACGCGATGGTATTCGCTTCATACAGGCCCGCTACATTTCTCCACTGCACTTCAACAACCCCAGCGACGGTCTCCGGCGCGTATGCCGGACGCACGGTACATGGTAATCTCAACAACTTATGAATAAAGATTTTATTGTTGAATAAACGATGTCATAAAATATAGTTAACTTATTCAGCCTATCTAATTATTAATGTGATGGATTCTATCACGCCGCATGGTATGGAAGTCGCGGTGATTCTCTCATCCCGATCGACTCAAGAGGATATGCATGCATCCCTTCAAATCCATCCAACGAGGCTTTTGGAAGCATGAACTATTTGCGTAGGGTACGCGCTCCGCACTTGGGTTATATGGATCGCAGAGGCGATTCATCATCATAATGTGCCGCATGGAGCACAAACAGGTCTCTAAACCTTCTAGGCAGCTCTGCTCAGTTGCAGGGAGTCGACGCCGCCAAGAGTCCGATGGCCGCTAATCTAGACGAAAACACTTTACACGCACAGAGATCAAAGATCTCGCATCGATTCGCTCACCGCATATTCCAAGACACGAGAGTCCTTCAGCATACCACACCTCCCAAATACCCATTGGGGTCTCATTTCCATTTGTCATGAGTTGGTCAATGCTCATTTCTGGAGAGAGATATTCTAAACTACATCTTGGTCACGGAAGATTTAGCATCTACAATGCCTCCCAAGGCCACACTGAGGAGGTAGCATGGCTAGTGCTTCCAACCCCTCCGCACATGTGTGCACCGCTGAAGCTTTTGTTCGGGACTGATGAGACACATGATGAGCCACCGAACTCCGCTTAGATCTTGGTCTTCGAAGGTCTTCTCAATGTGCAGCCTCGCACCTATGGTCTGAAGGCAAGCACGAAAGTTGCTCAACAACACCGATGGATAAAGGTAAAAAAAAAGTAAATCGGTGATGGCTATGTTACTTTTGTGCATATGTTATGGACTCATGTATAATATAATATTTATGATTGTGAACTTTATTTGAAAGTGTAGACGACTTGATTTGGATGATTTATCGACACGTTACATCCTAAACCCATATTACTAAACCAATAATGAGTTTAGAGTTTAGCCCCAAACCCTAAACTCTAAACCCTAGGCAAGTAAACCCTAAAACCAAAACCATAATAAGTAAATTATAAACCCAAATATAAGTAATAATTAAACCTTAAACCCTAATATGAGTCAACTCTACATCATAAACCCAAACACAAGACCCTACTAAGGCACTCTAATATAAGTAAACCCTAAACCCTATACGTTAAAGCCTAATCCCTAAACTTTGATACAAGTAAACCCTAATCCCTATACGTTAAAGCCTAAACCCTAAATTTTGATACAAGTAAACCCTAATCCCTATACGTTAAAGCCTAAAACCTAAACTTTGATACAAATAAACCCTAATCCCTAAACCAACTAAAAAACCTAAACCCTTAGCACCCCAAACCCTAAACCATAAAACACTAAACCCAAAAAAACTAAACCCTAAACACAAGACTCTGTAACTTAAACCCTAATATAAGTAAACCCTAAACCCTTAACCCTAAAAACCCTAAACCCTAAACCCTAAACCTATAACACTAACCCCTAAACCCATAACCCTAAACCTATATCCCTAAAACCCATACCCTAAAACCTAACCCTAATATAGGTAAATCCCAAACCATAAACACTAACCCCTAAACCAACCTTATAAATTTATAATGTTCCTAAACATTGAAACATTAATATAAGAAAACCCTAAACCCTAAACGCTAAACCCACTAAAACCGTAGAAACCTAAAATGTTTAACTCTAATATGAAAACAAGAAACCCAAACTCAAGTAAACCCTAATACCTAAGAATGATAAACCCTAAACTCCAAATCAAACCCTAAACCCTAAAACCCTAAACCCTAAACTCTAAAAAAACCCGTGAAAATTTCACTTACTAATTACGCTTGACCACAAATTTATGTACATTTATACATATTACTATATGCTTTTTTGCACTTTTTGGTGAAGTCCAACACATTTAAATATATATATAGGTATATACATAAATATATACAAATATATAAATATATTTATAAATATACGCATTACAAATATATATAAATATATATAATTACATGTATAAATATATGTCAATATATAACATATATATGTATATACAAATATGTATAAACATACAAATGTATATATATATATATATACATAAATACCCTTGCAATTTATGTATTATATATAAATCTATATAAATATATAAATACATATATTTAAATATATATCAATAAACAAATTTGTTTAAATATATTAGCTTACATTAATATGTAAATTAATATATATTAAACATACAAAATATATATAAATATACATAACACTTATATATACATATATATACAAATATATATAAATATATAAACGATATAACGCATTATATATATAAATATGTAAATATATATAAATATGTGTCAATATATACCATATATGTGTGTAAAAGTGTATATATATATGACATACATATCAATATATATATATATATATATCAACATATAAACACATTATTATGTATATAAATAGGTAACATTATATATATATACAACCAAACAAATACAACATAAATATACACATAACATATAACACATAACATATATATCACATATACATATATACATTTGCATTAATATATATATCAATATATAATTATAAATTACATATATATATATTGATATGTATGTATATACAAATATATATATACATAAATTAATATACACATAGATACATATACATATCTAAATATGTATATATATAATATACATACAAGCATACATAAATATATTCATATATAATAATGTATATAAATATATGCATATGTATAAATATACGTAACATTTAGATATATATATATATATAGCTATATATTCATTTAAATAACATTGGATTATTAAATTCTTGAAGACAATCGACAAATTCAATCTTTTATAACATGCTAAAAATTATTATTAAAATTTAGTCCTAAAAATAAAAAACACTAAAATTAATTAAATTCTAAACACCAAAACCATAAATCATAACCAAATTTACAAAAACACTAAAACAAATTTATTTTTTATTTACAAAATTTTAAACAATTCCTGACACCCTTCTAGGAATTTGACTCATTCTCAAGACTATCAATGGGGGAGCAGATACAAGGAAATTCCTTTGTCTCGCGATATTGAGGTGCGCAGAGACAAGGAATTTCAACTTCCGCTCCCACATTATGAGTGAAGGGAGTAGTCACTTTTTTTTTTTTTAAAGCCTCCCGTATCTGTGCCGCGACATTCAATGTGAATGTGCATGCACCATAGATGGGAAATAAAAAAAAAATAGCATCAAACGGGGGATTTTTTACCCAAACAGCAATATTCCAAGAAATTTGCCTAATTTTCAATTCTGTGAATCAATAAAATCATTTCCCCTTGTTTCAAAATAAATACATAATAAAATATTCCCCATTCAATACAAATACTTTGCCATTATTTTCCTCGTTATTTCGTTGTTTTTATGTAATTCGGATCCTACTTATGTCCTTCTTTTTTTTCTTTTTTTTTTTTTGAAGATGTCACACTTCAGGACTTGCTTTTGCAATCTTCCTACTATCTATCTATATCTATACTCCCTATAAAAGCATGAAGACTCTAGGAGTGTAAGTAGTATAAGTAGGAATTTGTCTTATTTTTTGTAATGCCTAAATTACTCTTCATAAAATATTTATAGCACATTTCAATAATGATAAAGGAATAAATACCAATCATATTAATTAAGCGTTACAAAAATAACCTATAGCTGAAATAGCATGATGAAATAATTAAAATTCTTCATTAAAGGCAAGTAAACAAACTAAAAAAACGCCCCTAAAATTGAAAACTAATCATTACATGACCTAAAGTATACAAAAAGTTAGTTTAAAGATGAAAATGACAACTCAAACAACACCAAACTCCAATTATTTCTTGTGCTAAAATTTCTTGCTCAAATCGATGAGAAAATATTAAATAGTCAACCAAACTAGACATGATTTTAGGACAAAACAATAGCATGCAAGGAAAAAAAAACACCTTTATTGACTTGGAAAAATGTTTATACCAAGACTGTGAGCAATTTGATAATTACATATCTATCTATCTATCTACCTAAACTTGGAAAAATGTTTATAACAAAACTATAAGCAATTTGATAGTTGTATATCTATCAATGCAACAGCAAATACTAAGATGAGTATAAGTATTATTGTTGTTTTATTTATTTATAAGATGAGTTCTAGGCATCACTTGGCAGCAGCAAATGGAGGAACTGCTGTCAAGTTGTTGATGATGGAGGAAAAAAGTTAATTGTGGAAAAGCTACAATCAGGACAACGCCAACGCATGCAAAAGCTCCTTTCAGCAAGAATCATCTCTGGTTTCCCTATAAAAATTTCCCCTTATCTAACACAGACCAAACCACTTTGAATTACAGCAAAATGACTCAAAGATAAGGCATATACTATGAGAAAGACAATTCCGTACAATTGTTGTATCATTAGAATGAAAACTGAACCATTACCAATTGGTTCAATAGTGGCAGCAATTAATATGAAAATAGCAACTAATCATCAGAATTAAAACTGAAAACTGAAAAAACAAGTCCTTCTCATTGTTGTATATACTTTATACAAATATATGAGAACTAAAATAGCACTATGAACATATTTACAACCCATTATTATCATCAACCAAAAGAAAAAAAATGATTAAGAGCTGAGTACTAATCATAAAAACACTAAACAAGACTATCGTAAACCACACAAATAAGCCTAGACAAATAAAAAGTCGAGCCACATTTGAGATCAAATCAAAAGACAGCCCAAATGAACCGTGGAGATCAAAATCACCAGACCCTGAGTAGCGCATTAATAAAAACAACTGAAAATTTTAATTCACATAAACTAGCAGTCACAAATCAGACTCTTTACATACTCTATCTATAAAAATTTTACACCTTTACTAAGTTCCATATTACAATTCTAACGAGAAGGCCCTCAGAAGATCACAAGTCATATGCCAAGCTGGAGAAAGCGCTAAAGTTGAGCCTCCCATGACGTAAGAGGAGATTGTGTGACTTTCATTAAGGCTCATGATCCGCCTTTATTTGAGGAGATTTTTCAATGACTGGGAGTTCTTTTTGTCAATTGTCAACAAGTTGGAGGAGTATGATGAATTTGTTAAAGCTGAAAAAATTGTCAATGTGACCACCAAACATCAATTGAAGCATTAAGGGCGTAATGGCGTGGGAGGAAACTCCTGCTTAAAAAGAAGGAAGGAGAAGTTGTTTTGTGTGGATCGAGCTCCACCTTTCAAGCCTCCGTGAGTCCGGAGTCACCCAACCAGTTCAACCTCATACTCACCTTATCCCTACCATCACCCTTATCACACCTACCCAAATGCCTCACTCCCACCTATTCATTTGAACCCCACCTTTGCTTTCAACTTCCCAACCTATCTCCCACCCCCGCTGAACCATGCCCCTAGACTTGCCCCATAAAATCCTGTTCAAAATTTCAATATAATGAAGTGCAAAACCGAAAACTTTGAACTTTACCGACTGGGTCACCATTGACCAGTATGAGCAGCTTGAAGGTCATTGAAATTGTATCCCCCAGGATTCCCTCCGGTATGATCCCCATGCTATTTGCACTTACCATTCGGAAGCCCTAACATTCGAGACGACACTGTTGGTCTTGAAGCATAAAATTCAAGCATGGTGGATGCCGGGATATAGTTCTAGAAGAAAGAATGAGCAAGGGCCAACGCCAATAGAAACCCCTCCCAACATAAAAAACGCCGCTTGGAATGATCAATATGGAGGAGGAATTTGTTGACCATGCTCGGCCTCATTAAGGAAGAAGATGAGGTGATGGTAGTGGACCTTAAGGAAAAGTCCATGATGATATAGAGACTGGTTATCACAACTATTTGTCGAGGCCACCTTGACACCCCATCCCAAGAATGTGGAGCTTTTGATTCCTCAAGAGGCCATGCAAAATTGGGCTACCATTGTCTCCACCGCTGAGAGGAGGTTTCGTAAATTTGAGGGGATTGTCCTTAAAAATGAATCATGCTTTAATATCAATCATGTCTTCAAAAAACAATGCACTTGTTATTTTACTTTTGCTTGTTTAAAATTATGCCTTCAATTATGCTTCCATGGTATTATCTGCATCTTGTTTCTTGCCAAATGAAATGAAATTTCTCCTTTGTCCTTCAGCTATGTTCCACTATTTTACTTTCACACATTTATTTTATTTGCTCTTAAATGACCACAAATAAAAACCTTTGACCTTTGGACGTCACCATTTTGGAATTTGATGGACGAAAATTCTGATATCTCATGAACTTGGATGTCATCATTTGTAAGATGATCGAAACACACCGAGATTGGCATGAGAAACTACCTTTTGGCATGTAGAATTGCAATCGATTTCTACCGGGCAACATCTTACCTCTCATGTATGGATGGAAGCCGTACAGTTGAAATCCCATCTTTGCGCATTGTAATGGAAGCCTCGCTTGAAGAAGCTGAATGGACCAAGAAACGCCACGAGCGAACCGCCTTTGATCGATGAAAGGAGGTTGAATGCCATTTGTCACGGGCAATGTTATCGCCAGAGGATGGTTCGGCTTATAACAAGAAAGTCGACCGCGATGTTCAAAGTGGGGACAAGGTTTTAAAGTGAATCCTTCCGATACAAGAAGAGACTATGGGAAATTCCCAATTGGCAAGGCCGCTCATTATTCAAAAGGTGCTACCCGAGGAGCATTGTTCTCATAGAGATGGACGGACAGATTTTTCCTCAACCAATCAATTCAGACATGTGTAAAAGATTTTACATATGATTGAGCAAGGTTTTTAGAAATTGTCGCAAAAGTGTGGTCCAAAAGCCTCTTCTTCCTTTTGTTTAAACACTTCAACCCCTCGCCTCCGTTGAGCCTATAAAAGAACAGTTAATTATTTAGCAAACCCCTTGAGAATCACAAACCCCACATCAGCAATTTTTTCAATTTTGAAAAAAAAAATTATGCTCGAAGTTTAAAACTTGTTCTCCTACACACCTAAACCCCTTGTAAAACCCTAGTGTTACTGACTTCCACCCTTTTGCAAAATTTCAATGAGCTTTCAACCAAAGGCAAATGATGCAAATACATTCCCCTAAATTTTTGTCAAGGATTGTCTCATCGATGCCACCATTTTAACAAACATGTTTAAATTGATAAAATTAGTTTAAGTCTGTCTATTTCATTATGCTACCTTATCACCAACTTCAAAGCAACTGAAAGTGGTACTAAGGCAAGTTTTGAAAAGCAACAAAGGTAAATAAAGGAAAAGTTCATGGGACAAGGGAAGTCGGGATTGTGTTTATCGGGTTTACCTTATATCAAGCACTTCCTTGCCACAAGAATTCCAAGGAGACGATATCCAAAGGGGTCAAGTGCGACGCTTTTATTTTAAATATTTTTCCTGGCGTTTAGCTATTATTGATTTAAAATGCCATGTTTAGCATTCATTCTATGGTCATGATGTCATTTTAAAATAAAATGCATGCACAAATTTTTACACATATTTTAGTCAAAAGGACACTTTCATCAAAGGACAATCCTCTTAGATTACCATGAAGGTATGTGTGATATAGGTTCAGAAGCAAACGGAATGACAGAACGGATCTACACTGGCAAAACAAAAGGAACTCAGCTGACACCGCTCATCGACGTCCAAGAACTCATGTTTACGGGTTGCTTGAGATAAAAGGGTAGAATGGTGGTGGCGTTATCATTATTTTTTTTTTTACCATTTCTTTTCTTTTGCAGAGAAGCAGGGACAAGTGACCAATCGGTCCAATCGAGGAAACCAGCTTTATTTTGAGTAAATGTTTAGAATGCATGACTAGACCATTTTGAAGCGTGCATATAAAAAATAAATAAAGATAGATGTTTTGAAAAATCAAGAAAGGATAAATTCTTTGGGAAAATTTTGGAAGCAAGGTTTCTACGCGACACTACTAGGTGTTGTAGCCCACGCTTCTACAAATTCTTTTTTTCTCAGACGTATGCGGCTCGACATTCCGCTCGAGACGCTATCCCGTGATGCCAACGGAGGCCATGGTGGATTTATGGGACCCCATCCCCGATTTGCGCTTTATCTCATCCTTGTTTTATTTCACTTATGTTTGATCCTCGCTCATTTTTTAGACATAGGTTTAACTATTAGAAATATTTTTGGTTAAATTGCTGCATCAGGATGTATATATTTGTTTAAATTTGGCTCTTATGTGCTTATATGTGTTGAATGTGTTTGAAAATTTGGTCTACTGGCAGGGAGTTTCATCCAATTATAGGGAAAAATCAGAAAAAAAAAAGAAAACAAAAACTTTGTCTAAATTGCATATTTGCCCCACAAATTGATTTGTTCTTCGAAATTTGATTCAAAAAGGGTGCAAATGTCCAATTTTAGTTGCAATTACCTTCATTTTTTTGAAATAAAGGCCGCACGATGTGAAAAATCATTTTTCCATCTTACTCGGAAATAATTGTTATGTGATTAAGACATTGGCATTTTAGAAAATATGTTTTGTAAAATAGGAAAATTATGCCTCAATTTTTTTTCCTATTAAATGAGATTTCTTCTTTATTGATTTTACAAGAAAATGATTGATATAGTTGGCAAATGATCCTTTTTCAATTGATATGCTAAAAAAAAAAAGAAAAAAAAAGAAGAAAGAAAAGAAAAAAAAAAAGAGAAAAAGAAAAGTAGCAAAGTAAGAACCAAAGTTCTACTCCAATGATTCTGGTACTAAGTAACTGGAGGTTTAGCATCTACAAATGTTAACTTTTGCGTAAAACGATATTTGAATTACGAGTATGCAAAGCAGTTCGAACAAGTAAAATGTTGAGTAACCGGAAATTTTCGCCTAAAAGTGTTGATTTTCGCGTCAAAAGACATTTTACTATTCGAGCAAGAAGGCATATGTCAGTAACCGAGTCTTCACCTAAAAGCATGTTAATTTTCGCAAAAGGCATTATTGTAATTTGAGTAAGAAGATTTGTTTCAAAGAAATCCTTTAGTAGTAAAATCTGAGAAAACTGCGAAAAGCAAACTTGAATTGACTATATGGGTCGTTGATTGCAAAATTTATGAAAGTGAGAAATCAAGTTTGAATTGTTAAAATTGAGGTATAATTGTCTCTCTTTACTTGATATTATGATAACTTGATGCAAATTGAATAATTGCATAATAATGTTTTGCCTGGTTTATGAGGATTTGGATTTCCAAGATCGCATGGTTTATTTCAATCCCATAGTTTGTTTTGATGAATACTTCCTACCATTTGAGAACAAGCAATGTTTCATGAACACAAGTATCTCATGAATGCATTTTATCGCATAGTTCTGATACGTTTTAGTCATTTTAATGGCTAACAGTTGTGATCCCAAGAGAATTTGCACTTTATGATTTAAAAAAAAGAGAAATTGAATTTTCATAGATTAATTGGTTAATATTTCATGACTTCTGCATGATTAACGATTCATTTGACACTGGGGCAATTTTGTTTTGAGAGAAGTGATCTCCAATTTTGGATAATGCATTCAAAATTAATTTTGTCGAAAAAGGTTTGCAGATCAAGAGATTGGCAACATATGTGTATTTGTTTCAACCCTGGAGAGGAAAGGTTTCAGTTATACTCTTCAAATTTCCAAAATCCATCAACTCTTGAAAAAAAAAGAAAAAAAGAAAAAAAAAGAGAAGTCACTGTTCTATCAATCACTTCCTTTTCAAGACAAGAAAATCAAAATCAGAAATGCAACATTTCATTGAGTGCATCATTACTTGCATTTTACATTTATCATGTTTGAACAGCTTGTGTTTTATTTTTTTAAAGTCTGACAAACAAGAATTTATGTTTCCATCTCTCCCACTAGTGTCTAGATTTGGGTCCAATCCCACCAGCAATTTAGACCAAGGGCATATTTGCATTTTCCCATCTAGTCATTCACTTGGGTCCAATCCCACTAATAGTCTAAATTTGAAAAGCACTTAAATTTCTTGTTGGTTGCAGCTCAACCTCCACTGCACCATTCTATCTCCGCTTCACTTTAAATTCTCGTTGTTCTCAGCCTCACCCTTTTATCCCCTACTTGTTGTGCCAATCCTCACTGCACCCTTTCCTCTGCTTTACTTAAATTTCATGTTATTGCTCGGCCTGCACCTCTACCTCTTTCTTGATATTTAAATTGTTTCTCAACCTCCGCACCTCTATCCTCCTCCGCTTAAATTTCAGGAGTTCAGCTTTCTATCTCTCTCTTGATATTTTAAATTCTTCAAGGGAGTTCAACCTCGCTGAGCTCCTTCTATCTCCTTTCTTGATATTTTAGATTTCATAGTTCCCAACCTCCTGCACCTTTCTATCTCCACTCTTTGATATTTTAAATTTCATATTGAGTTCTCAGCCTCACACTTCTATCTCTTCTTGATATTTTAAATTCTCATGGAGTTCCTCACATTCTATCTTTCTTGATATTTTAATTCTCATGGAGAGTTCAGCTCTCATTGCACCTTCTATCCTCTCTTTTGATATTTAAATTCCTCATGGTCTCCTCAGCTGCACCCTCTACCTCTTCTTGATATTTTAAATTCCTCAGTTGAAGTCTCTAACCTCCACACCCTTCTATCCCCTTCTTGATATTTTAAAATTCTGATTGAGTTCTCACCCTTCTATCTCCTGCTTCGAATTTTACAAGATTCAAGATTTCATCGCAGTTCATTTGCATTTGAACTACGCTTGACCTCATTCTCATGTAGATAATGAGGCAACTCTATATGAAGTTCTCACACATTATGCATTTTAGTTTAAAATTGAAATCTAACATTCCTTGTTTACAATGGTTCGCATACAACCAGCTTTAAACTAGTATTTATCACGCCTTTGTCTAGAGTTTCTTCAAATTCGTGACAAAGAGGGCAAGTCAGAGACACCAAATTTTGACTATTTCAATTGTTTTCTTATGTTTTATCTATTAATGTTTAGTTATTTATTTTGAATATTCTAACACATTTTTCTTATTTTGTAGGTTTAAAAAAGGGCTTAGAACTCAAACGCACCCTATTGAGTGATCGGAGTAATAGTCCATGTGAATCGATCAAAGGCTAAAAAAAATATGCGCTACATTTTGCAGCCATTTTTCTCCCATTTCAGCTGTATTTTCATGCACTTGAGCATCAAGAAACCTATTTAGTTAATCCCTAACTCACCTTAATCCCTAACACCCCATCTAATGATCAAAAATCAACCAACAAACCCTAAATGCATCCAAACCTTTGGTTGTAGGTTTTAATGCCTATAAATCACCCATGTTAGGCTTTTCTAAAAAAAAAGGAAGAAAAAAAAAGGGAGAAGAGGGAGTCAGAGGAATGTAAAGAGAGAAAATCCATTGAGAATCAAAGAGGAAAAGAAAAAAGAGAAAAGATAAAACTAGGGTTTCTTTTTTTTAGTGAAGATTTCTTGAATTTTGTGATTCCTTTCGCTCTTTCAAGCCTCCCAATCGTAGTCTTCCACTTACTCTATCTATTATTTTTTCCGGTCAAAATTGTTAGAAATTAGACCTTTGTGGAACCAAGGTCTTAAATGTGTTTTTTAAGTTTTATGACATTTGATGATAATTATTGTTATATGAGTATGTTGTGTTTATAAATCCTTGGTAAGGCTCATAGTCTTGTTCTCGACGCTTAAAATCGACGCTTTATGCTTCTATGTTGATTTTGTTGTGATTTCAGAAAATTTCTGAAAAATGTTCTTCACGCTTGAAGATGTGAAGAAACGGCTACTTATGAGGCTTACTGCAGAACGATCCAAGCTTTCCTCTTGATTGTTTGAAGATGTGAAGAAACGCTGGATCTTGCGCGGTTTAGGTCGCAATCCTCCGCTTCTCTTCATGAATATTTGAAGATGTGAAGAAACGCGGGGTTGTTACGTAGGCAGTCCGCGTAACTTCCCTCGTTTGTAGCCTAACAGTTCTTCCCTTTCCCCTTTTTGTCTATTTGATGATGTTGATGTTTAAGATTTGGCCTTTTTCGATTTTAGCTTGTTTTGACATGATTTGAATGATGATGTTTAATGATTTAAATAGATCCCCTGCTCTCAAGATTTTGTTTGTGTTATTGTCCAAAACTGGAAGCAATCTTCCGATATTTTGAAGATGGAAGAGACGCGACCGCTACGCTGGCTGAGTCCGCTTCCTTTGAACTTTACATTTTGCATGTAACGCTGATATAGTTGCGCTGCTCGTCCATGTTTACCCGAAAACCTCTCTGCTCCTCGCTTTTGTTGTTATTTCCCGCTTCTTTTGTTCCATAATCTTACTCTATTATTCATTTCCTAGTCTTGTCCATGTTGCTTACGTAATCTGTTTTGATACCTTTCTTTGAATTTTTGATTGATTTTTCCTTTAAATTGGTACCTTGATCCCTTTGTTGACATTGAGTCTTAGACAACCATTCCCATCATTTAAGGATTCAAGCTTAAGGCATCACATCAAGGGATGGTAACTTCTTTCCCTATTATGTGCTCTTATGTGTTTTTGCATGATCTTGCATGTTTTAAATTAAGTTTTCCTTGCTTTTATTCATGTCTAGTCTTTATTTATGTCATTTAATTTTGAGTAAATCATTTGGAGGCCTTGATGCCAAGTTGTAATAGATAGGTTTAATTTTGCAAAAAGTGTATTTATTCTAGAAAATGTAATAGTTAGATTATTATCCCAAATTTTTTCCCCTTAGAATGTATTTAGGTTCCCTAATGTAATAATTAGGTTTTATATGCTTATTTTGCACGCTTGCATGTTTACGTGTTTACTTGCTTTCCTAGGGTCTTGCATCTAGATATTATGCCTATGTGTTATGTGTTTTATGTGTTTACTTGCTTTATTATCATGTCTACATGTTTATTGTGTAAATGTATTGATGTTACCACACCAGTCCAACGCTAGTTGTATTCTCTTCTTTCGATTTCACCAATCCAATGTTAGTGAGAACTTTAGACGAGGGTTAGTCCAATGCTAGACCCTTAATGCCGCTCATGCATTAGATACAAATTTCACACACTTTTCAATTTTAGAGTTTCTTCCATTTTGCATGTTACTATTCCCCATCCCGTATGCTAAACATCTCATTTAGTTTCCTTTTTTGTCAAAATAGATTAATGTATTTAGAGCATTACCCTTTGAATTAGGGAAGAGTTTGTATGGTTTCCTAGCCTTAGCACGCTTTTATTTCCTTCTATGTAAAGGAAGATTTGAAGTCACTTAATTTAGTCCCCCACCCATTATGTTGCATTATCCCTCTTTAGGACATACATGTGCATTATTTTAAATTCTATCAAAATCATTCTTTAAAAGTCAAGTTTCTTCTTCATGTTTTAGCAATTCAAAGTCAAAACCGCTTTTCTTAAAATTGCATCTTTTGAAAATTCAAGTTCCTCTTGCACTTAAAATTAATCTTTCAAAATCCAATTTCTTTTCCCTTGAGATTTTATAAAATTGCATTTCTTTTGAAAACCCTAGTTTTCTTTTCGAAGTTTCATCATTTGCATTTTTTCGTGACCTCCCTCTAGAGATCAAACTTGATGACATAACTAATGTGATCAATCCAATCAAACCCTCAAGGAGACATTTTGCCCCTCCTCGATCCAACATTAGATTTAGGTTTTGCATCCACATAGATAACATCCAAATGTGATAAATTTTAAAGTTAGAATTAGGAAATTTTAACTAAATCTTGTAAACTAGTTTTGCTAGGTTAGAAGTGGTGTTAGAGACGTAACATCACCTTGCCTTCCCTTCTTTCAACCGTGACCTCTAACCTTTTCTCTAGTTTTTCAAAGACCGAGTCGCCTAAAAAAGGGTTTTCTTAGTTTATTTTCATTAATTAAAATTTTTGGTGACTTGGTACACCTAAACCCATACCAAGTGTACCCAAACTTTCTAAAAACCCTTTTCTAGACTTTTGTTTTTGGGTCCAAATTGTCGCATTTTTGTAGTCCCATGACCAATTTCTTTTTCAAAAATCAATTTTTAACTAAAAAACCTTTTCAACTAAAAACCCGAAACGACGAGGGTTTCATTCCCTCTCCCTTTCCAAAAAATGGGGCGCGACAAATTTTTCAAAAAATACTGCTCAAAACTGAAACCTTTTCCAAGAAAATTTGAAATCTGGATTTTGAGTGTTTAAGCCTACCGGTTGTTGTTGAGGTTATTTTGCCCTGTTTTAACACCATTATTTTATGATTATTCACTGCTAAGATGATGGTCTAGATGAGGGCTAGACCCTTTGCAAAATGAGCATTTTGGGGCATAAAAATGTTTAGCAAAAGCATGTGAAAATTGAAGAATTAAATCTGGAATTTTGCTGTGGTTGCTGCCGGTTTACCTTGTTATTTTTCAAGCCCTGTTTTGGACCTCTTTTCATGGATTCCTTAGTTGTTTTGAAAGCTTAAATGTTATACCATGTGTCGGTAAAATGTTTTGCAAATGTGAGTTTAATTGGTGTGTTAAAAGTTGGGTTAAAAGCTGGAAATTTTCTTCTTGCACTTTGTCGGATGATTGCCTACTTTTGGAAACATTTTGATCCAAATTTTGCTACCATTTTTGCTTCCATTTGATAAAGGAATGCTGCTAGAGCTTTTGTGTCAATGTTTGAGTGATTTGGGGCTGTTTTAGTTGAGCAAAATGCTTGAAAATGAAAAGGAAGAAAATCAGGCAGTTTAAATTCTAAGATTTTCGCAAACTTTGGCCATCTAAAAAGTTATCTTCCCGGGTGATTTTTTGGCTCAAATTTCGTACACACATCGTCTATCTAGTGAAGTTTGAGTGTACAAAATATGGTAATTTTTCAATGGCATTTCGATGCCCAAATGTTGTTCCAAACACAACTTTTCAAATCTGGAAAATTTGGCCGTCAGTCTTGTTAACCTCTGTACTTCTGTCAGCTATAACTATTTGCTCGGGAGTCGAAATGAGCACCGTCAATGACATTTGAAACTAGATTTCACAAGCTTTCTAACGGTATAAGGCTCGTATGCTAGTTCTTTTCCTATCAATACCAGAAAAATCGCAAAGATGCCTGATCCACCAGCCTAATTTTCTTGTTTTATTGTTGTTGTTGGATTTCTGGTTCATTTTAACTCAACCTACTTCAGGAATCTTCGAGCGAAGTCTGTAGTAATTTTTAGTATGTTGAATCTAGTTTCCGTAGCTTTAAACCTTGTTCAATTCTGACGTATATTGAGTGAGTTGTGGCTAAGAGAGAAGCTTTAGTTGAGTGATTTTTGGGTGAACTTGGAGAGTTAGGTTAAATATTAAGTTTTAACTGTTTGAAGTAAAAGTGATAGTTACATTTTGGCTCAGGTGACCAAGAGGTTGCGGAAGTTGGTCTCCACTACCCAAGTTTAAACTTCTTGCTCGCTCACTTGTTTTACCTGACTCGCTGGAGTGTCCAAGTGCATGTTATTAATGTTTTAATTAATGTAAGTGATTTGAAAAGCATGATTGATGCCTAGCGAACGTATTTTATCACGCCACCCCAATTGAATTGCCTCTAAAATGAGTTTCACTGCTTGAATTGTTAAGTGTTTAACTGCTTGAATTGCTTGTTATTGCTATTGAAAATGGTGGGGACACCCAAACCCCATCGGAGAACCTTTCACTTCGGCCGGCAATAGGGGCTTGGTCGAGATATTGGTGAATCATGGGTCTTAAAAGTGTTTATGTCAGTTGGAGTGCGCTTGCCGACCAAGGTATAATCGAGGATTATCAACTTTACATATTTTGATGAGCAGTGCCCTGAGGGTGTGTAAGTGCAGGGTTTCATGGTGTGCAGTGATGTGAGAGTGTGGTTGACGGAATGTCAACATTTTGATTTGAAAGTCGGAGCTCGTGAAATGGTCCGGATATGAATGTGGAAAATGCAAAAATTTGGATCGGGGGTACGTGCTACGTCCTTGAGGGCGGTAGACACCTCTACCACCCGTGTCCACCTATATCCTTTATATGACGTTATCAAATTACTTTATGTGAAATATTGCTTGTTTTATTTTAAATTGTATTAATTGTTAAAGTATTGCTCTCATCTGTTTATGCGTGCATGCTTTCTCTGGCCTCAACCGAGTGTTAGTTCACCCCAATATATTTGTCTTCCTTAACAGGTCTAGAAGTGGGGATCGTAGGATTTAGTTTCTTCTGTAGGATTCCACTCTTTTGTATAGAAATGATAATTACTGTGAAGTTGATGGTCTATTTTATTTGAAGGTTATATACTTGTAATTTTGATAAAAATTATTAAGGATTTACTCTTATAAGTCAATTAGTATTTTTAGTTGGACGTTAATTAGGGTTTTAGGAATGAATACTTGTAATTATATTTTGGATTTTGTAGCGAGTCCTGGCGAGAGTTGGGCAGGCGTCCCATTGATGCCCTTGGGTTCGCCCTTGGGAGAGGTGGGGGCGTCACATTTATTCATATAGTTTCTCTAGCATGCTGTAATGCTTCCTGAGTGCTATGAAAACCTTTATAATGAGCTACTTTAACTGTTTGTGCTAGCTGTATGATTGAAGTCCATTTTGAATAGACTCCTGATTGCCTGCCATTGCTAATGACATAGAATAAAAATCTCTGTTTTGGTAGATTTGCAAAATAATATGCTAAGGCATGTAGTGTCCTAATCTTTGTGGTTACTTGTTGAGTATTCCACAAATTGTTAAGAAAATGATCCTGTATGTCCTCTAACTTACCTTCTTCTTCTGTTCTAAAATACAGATTCGGATAACAATGCCTAAACCAACTACAATTAATATCATTAATAATTTCAACCTACAACTCAAACTTTTCAAATTACATTTCAAAGAGCTTACAAAACAGCCACAATATCATCTTACAAGCCCAATTACAACCATAGGAGTACAATTCCTAACCGACCACAATTCCATACATGATTACAAGTTTAAATTACACCACAAAGTCTACAATTCACAAATATAACTCCAATAAGTCTCTACTCAAAGGTTACACCTCAAGGTCAACTCGATCGTTTAAGCACTTCGGTTCTCAAACCCTGTTAAGGAAAAACAATTGGGAAAGGGGGTGAGGTAGAAGCTCGTGAATTTCCAAAAGAACATGCACAGGCATAAAGCAGGATAAATAATATTTTAAAACAAGTAAAGAAAACACATAGCACACAAGTAGGATACAGGAGCTCTCAGGAGTTCAGGTCCACAATACACGATCATTTCACGTAGTTGACACTCCGTCGACTGTCCAATCCAAGTAGACGACTCTTTACAACCATTTCCTTCCACCAAACTTCCCTCTTTACCGGGCCCGCAATCCAAACACTTAACACTTACTACTCAAGAGACACGGCCAACAGTAGTTTTATAAACACTTTCTCCACAAGTATAAACACATGCAAAAACAACTATGTCACCAACTCTACTTAAAAGAGGGCAATAAAGTATACCCTCCCTAAGTGAGTGGTTCAACAATCTCAATTTCCAGTAAACAAGTACATATCACGTTCACACAAAGAATTTAACTAAAGCAAATAACATGCATTGGAAACTCACCAACAAAGTAGGTTTCAGAGTCCAAGTTTTGATCAATTTTCAAATTAGCACCACTCCCTAAAATAATTAAAGAACAATGGAAATAAGTTTTCTAGTTCATCGATCAAATCTAGTTCAAGAAAGAATAGGTTCAATAAACTTCCAATTTGAGCAGAATTTTTGAAAAATTGTAACTTGAGTTGTATAAGTCAAATTTTCACAAGGTTGGTACCGTTGGAAACTTCATTTAAATTTCTAAAACATTGTAGAAGACTCCATGATGAAATTCCAGACAAAAACTGCCCAAATTTTCATTTGAAATTCGGCTACAGTGAAAAACAGGACAGCACAGGCTGGTTTTCCAGTAAATTTTGGAAATTCGTCAAAAGTTGTAGGAAACGAATTAACCCCTGAAATTTACACAGTTCAAAGCCCTGTGAAACTAGTTTCAAACACCACCAACAGAACTCAAATCTGACTCCTGAACAAGAAAATATCACTACCTAAACAGGGCAAGTTCAATACTCCTGAAAGCTGGAAGTCCAGTTTTGCACGGGCAGTTTTGGTGCATTATTTGGGTAACGAATTCTTACTCAAAAATCACCAAATTTTGTACACTCAATCCTCACTAGGAATATGTGTGTACCAAATTTGAGCCAAAAACTCACACGAGAAGACAACTTTCTAGATGGCCAAAGCTTGTGCAAAATCTAAACTCTAAGCTGCCAGATTTTACCTTCTTTCATTTGCAAACCTTTTGTTCAACTAAAGCAGCCCCAAGTTACTCAAACATTGACACAAAAGCTCTAGCAGCATTCCTTTATCAAATAGAAGCAAAATTTTGAATCAAAATGCTTCAATAATAGGGCAATAGTTCGGCAAAGTACAAAAGGGATAAAATTTCAGATTTTTAACTCAACATTCAAAGGCCTTTGTTACACCAAATGAACTCACATTTGCAAAACATTTTACCGACACATGTTGTAACATTTAAGCTTTCAAAACAACCAAGAAATCCACAAAAAGAGGTCCAAAACAAGGCTTGAAAAATAGCAAGGTAAACGGGCAGCAATCAAAGCAAAATTCCAGCTTTGGTTCATCAATTTTCACATGCTTTTGTTAAACATTTTCATGCACCAAAAATGCTCATTTTTGCAAAGAGTCTAGCCCTCATCTAGACCATCATCTTAGCAGTGAATAACCTCAACATAATGGTGTTAAAACAGGGCAAAATAACCCCAAAAGACAAGTGGAAGTTTTGAACACTCAAATTCCAAATTTTAAGCTTTCATGGAAGAATTTTCAGTTTTGAACAGTGTTCTTTGGAAAATCATAACTTGAGTTCTATAAGTCCAAAATTACGAATCTTATACCGTTGGAAAATAGACTCGATGAACTAAGACTCTCGAGAAGACACTTGTACAAGATTCAAATCGAAAACCAATCAAATTTCAGCTTAAAGTTGCCGTCACAGTGAAAACAAAGCATATCAGTCTTGATTTTCAGTCAGATTTGAAAATTCGCCAAAATTCACAGAAATTGAACTAGCCCTTGAAATTTATACTGCTAAAATAAATCATATTCTAGTTTCAAACGCAATAAATGGAACTCAATTCAGACCTTCCTGCACCAAGTTACAACAGTTGGAAGTAGGCTGCATGACCAACCCTGATTTCCGAAAATTCCAGATTTGAAGAACAACTTTGAGACACTATTTCAGCAACAAAATGGTACTAGAAAAACACCAAATTTTGCAGAAAACAACCTTAGTATGTAAGTTACATTTTTACCAAATTTCAGCTAAAAACTCACACAGAAAGGCTACGATCAAAGTAACCAAAAACAGGGTAGCATGCATTTCCTTCCTCTCGATTTCCTCCTCTTCTTTCCTCTTTCATTTTTGACAACAACTCACCACATAAACATCTCACACACACACAAAACATCATCAACAGCCCAAAATTCAGATGTGGTGGGATTTCATAGAGCCCACATGAAACCAAATTCAACAATATTGCACTTATCATAGTTCAAAGCTACATAAATGGAGTCAAATGAACAAGATTATGAAGAAATGCACTACCTCTTCCTCCTCAAGAAGCTTGGCTTATGGTGGGTGATCTAACTCACAAAACCCCTCAACTTCCAAGCTCAAACAACCGGTTATCCTCTCCTCCTAGTTGGACCAAGGTTCCTCCAAGATTTCTAACAAAGTCCCCAAGCTTTTGATGGCTTCAATGGTGGCTTTGTGTTGGTGGTTTTGATGAAACAAGAAGAGGAAGAAGATGAAGAGAGGGGCGGCTATTTTGGAGTGAAATTGGGGAAGAAAAGGAAGAGGGAAGAACCGTCCAAGAGGAAAGAAAGAAAGAAAATGAGTGGTGGTGGTTGTTTGTTGACTTTTGAGACTTTTGTGGGGAAAAAAAATGGAAGAATTACAAGAAAGTGTATCGATAAATTTACGCAACGCCATATTATGATCCCATTTTCTCTCATTTACATATTCCAAATATATATTCTAACATTCGAAACTTATATCTAGTAATCGATCCTAGGTCCGAGTACGAAATTTAAATATTCAAACAGTTTAAATCGAGAACGTCATTTGAACGTGCAAAAATGTATTTTAAATCTTTTTGTGTCGTTACAATTGATAAACGACATTCAAATAATTCAAAGGAATTTAATAAAGTAATTTTATGAAAATATGGAATTCTTGCAATTTATAAATTAAATTGATGGTTAAACAATGTTTTAAAATAAAAGGGAGTATCGTATGGCGTATTTGCAATTAAAATGATCTAAATCAATTATTCAGAGAAAATAAATAGTTAATTAATTAAATAAGTCGAATAAAATAAATTTTCGGGTCCTCACACGTGCACTCTACTTAAAGATTGGAAATCACAGAGTAGATTAGATTTAAATAATTTATTTGGTGAAATGCATTTGATTACAAATTTAAGAAAACTAAATTGGAAAAATGAAATAGAATGTTGGTAACTTTTACCAAATAAATGTTTTCAAATTTCTTAACAGATCCTTCAAGATCTAACATGTTAGTCAACTTTGAAACCCAATTATTAGTAATCCGACATTAAGAAAAAAAACTCTATATCTAAAAATAGCCAAGATAACAGATCTAATCAATCAAAATATAACAAACTAAACCAAAATTTTTCATACATGCATGTGTTTATATGCAAATATATACAAATAAGATATACATATATACACATACACACATGTGTGTGTGCACATGTGTGTATGTGAAAAAATATATATAGATATATATGTGTATGTATGTATGTCATTCTATAAGTATGTGTGCCATGCACATGCACTGTACTTAAAGAATGGAAATCACAGAGTAGATCAGATTTAAATAATTTATTTGGTGAAATGCATTTGATTACAAATTTAAGAAAAATAAATCAGAAAAATGAAATAAAATGTTGGTAAGTTTTACCAAAGAAATGATTTCAAATATCTTAGCTAATCCTTCAAGATCTAACATATTAGTCAACTTTGACACTCAATTAATAGTAATTTGACATTAAAAAAAACTCTATATCTAAAAATAGCCAAGATAACAGATCTAATCAATCAAAATATAACAAACCAAATAAAAAAGTTTCAAACACGCATGTGTTTATGTGCAAATATATACAAATGAGATATACATATACACACACACATGCATGCACTTACACACACGTCTGTGTATGTGCGCATGTGTATTTGTGTGTGTGTGTGTATATATGAAAATACATACATATATATATATACACATACATATATATATATATATCATTATATAAGTATGTGTGCCATGCACGTGCATTCTATTTGAAGATTGGAAATCACGCAGTAGATCAGGTTTAAATAATTTATTTGGTGAAATGTATTTGATTACAAATTTAAGAAATATAAATCGGAAAAATGAAATAAAATGTTGGTAACTTTTACCAAATTAATGTTTTCAAATTTCTTAACATATCTTTTAAGATCTAACATATTAGTCAACTTTGACATCCAATTAATAGTAATCTAACATTAAAATAAAAACTCTATATTTGGAAATAGCCAGGATAACAGATCTAATCGATCAAAATATGACAAACTAATCAAAAATTTTCAAACATGCATGCGTTTATATGCAAATATATACAAATAATATATACATATATACACATACACATGTGTGTGTGCGCGCATGTGTGTGTATGTGAAAATACACACACACACACACACACATATATCTCATTAAATAAGTCTGTGTGCCATGCACGTGCACTCTACTTAAAGATTGGAAATCACAGAGTAGATAAGACTTAAATAATTTATTTGGTGAAATGCATTTGATTACAAATTTAAGAAAAATAAATTGGAAAAATGAAATAAATATTGGCAACTTTTATCAAATAAATGTTTTCAAATTTCTTAATAGATCCTTCAAGATCTAATATGTTAGTCAACTTTGACACCCAATTAATAGTAATCTTACATTAAAAAAACTCTATATCTAAAAACAACCAAGATAACGGATCTAATCGATCAAAATATAACAAACTAAACCAAAATTTTTCAAACATGCAAGTGTTTATATGCAAATATATACAGATGAGCAGTTTTGGGGCTTTTGGCCTCCAAGAGTGGTCCAGGCTCAGATATGTAGGATTGGTGTTGGAGTAGGGATTCTGATTATGAAATAGGGTACTATATTCCCCTTGTCGCCTGAATTTGCTTTCTCTGATACACCTAATCCTATTGTTCTTGGATGGTTTTTAGTGAGAAAATTTTTTGCCAGATCAATAATTTTTGAACAATTCTAATATTGTAAATATAAGATCTGGGATCGTGATGCTCTACTTGTTGAAGTTTATAGTCTAGAATCTCTAAATATTTTTTACAATTTTCAATAGTTTCCAGTTTCTGTATAGTTGGTTCAAAATAAGAAAAGGAATTTGGGTTGCACAAATCGGAAAGTGCTATAAAATAAGATTTAGATTGTGAGGATGAAGCACTATACATAAAATATTAAAGAACTTGGGTACAAGGATCTTCTAAGAATATATAGTTTCTCTTAATTGGTTTTCAAAATAAATTGTAGTTACAGGATCAATGATTTAATATAAAGATGGTACTTAGTACTCAGAGAGGATCAAGGAGATATACCTTCCTTACTTCTTGTCAATATTTCTAAGTAGATCTCTATTCATTCACCCGAGGAGGTTTGCCTCATGGATCTTCCCCTGAACGGCCTTAAGACGTCTTTCTGGCTAACAGGGCCTTAAGCGGGCACTACACCTCTTTTGAACTTTTGCGACTCCTGGCTATTACAGTTTCTTACTTAGATTTATAACAAGATCTAGGATTGGTTGCTATTTATCTCTACTCTCTCTTTTCCCTTTCCCTTTTCTCTGAAGTATAAAAGAAAGGTGTTTTGGAAAATATGAAGAATTTTATTGATTCTAAAAATTTACAAAGAGCTCACAGGTTTTCACAAGTTCTCGATGCCTCTACATCTGAAAGCTCAGAGATATATATAGATGCTACTTTGGACTTCAAGTCCAGATTCTAACTCTATTCTATAACTTTCCGGATTTCAATTGGTTTGGAATCCGAAAAGTAGTTTACAGGACTGGCCGACAAAATTAAAGGATAAGACTTTATGTCACTTTCTCCTTGTGCTGCAAGAAGTTGACACTTCACACTTTTATCCTTCCATGGCATTTTCCATATTGTGTAATCCTTCTGGTCTAATCCTATCAAGGAATTCTGCCATATCATCAGCCCCGTCATCTTCTAATATCTCATCTTCTGAATGTGTAACCGCTTCATAATACTATTCTAAATAGTGGTTGTAGAGTCCTGGTTATAGTATCTCAATTGTGAAGTCATCTTCTATGTGGTATCTGTGTGGAACATAGATTTTTTGAATCCCGTTCTCTGCTGTTAATCTTAATGTTTTAGAATCAATTCTTGTTCCAAATTAATGTTTATTTGCCAACATATACATTCTATAATGTATAAGCTGTTTATATAAACTCTATCCGCACTGTGATATGGCTTCTATCAAATCTTCTTTATCTAGTGCTGGCTCATATGAATGTGCTCTGATGACAATTCTATGTACAATTGGTTCCATTTGGAGTTTCTTTGACCATTCTGGTGGAGCAGAATTTATCTGTACATCTATCCATTCCCCATATCTCAACATTCTCCTCATCACCGTTCCTAATTGGGTTCCAAATTTTTCTATTTGATCCGGGCGTGATGTTATAATTCTCTAAAGAATACCGATATCCATCATGTACTAAGGAGTTAATGATATTTGTTCTTCATTTATGACAATGGATACGGATCCATAATCTCTAAGATTTATTGAAGCTCTCCATATCAAATAATTGAATGATGAAATACAAGAGTTTCTAAATCTTGTATGGTTGCATGGGTTATTTGTACAATATCTCAATGGATCTATAAGGAAAGTAGGATTTATATAAAGGTTGGAATTTATGCTGGAGTTTTGTAATAAGGTTTTGAAATATGGCTGAATATTTTCAAAGATGGAAAAGAACTTGGTTTTCACCTTGTTGTCTATTATATGGATGATTGGTTCATGTAATTCTTCTAAATTTTGGTATGGATGGAAAAATATTATAGGTTTTATGAACTCAAATGGTCTTTGTTGGATAGGTTTTTCTCTGATAAATACCATGGGTAATGGTCTTCCTTTAAAGCATTCTACATCATCTAACAACTTTCTTATAGTCTCATTTTGAGAGGCTATAATTGAACTGAAAGACTTCTCCTGTTCCAATAATGAGGTAATTTTCTCCTTTTGGGAGTTAAATTCCTCATTATATGACCTGCATCTATCATTAAGTAATACAAAATTTCTAGTCATAGTATCACAGTGTCTACAAAATTGAAGTCTGTTTTGTTTTATACGTGATGAAGTGCTTGGAGCTTCAATATTTTGAATTTGAGCTCTTTGCATTTCTGTTTTACATGTGGGATCAATAAAGAAATTTATTCTTATAGTTTCTCTAGCATGCTGTAACGCTTCCTGAGTGCTATGAAAACCTTTATGATGAGCTACTTTAACTGTTTGTGCTAGCTGTATGATTGAAGTCCATTTTGAATAGACTCCTGATTGCCTGCCATTACTAATGACATAGAATAAAAAACTCTGTTTTGGTAGATTTGCAAAATAATATGCTAAGGCATGTAATGTCCTAATCTTTGTGGTTACTTGTTGAGTATTCCACAAATTATTAAGAAAATGCTGTTGTATGTCCTCTAACTTACCTTCTTCTTCTGCTCTAAAATACAGATTTGAATCTTTGGGATACTTGGTGAGTTCCCATCGTCCAATTTTTACTTTGTCAATGCTACTTGGAGGATTGCTACTACTGGATGCCATGCTATCAAGAAATAGTTAATAATCGAGATACATGATCAGCCATTCTATTATTAGTACCATTTATGTGCTCAAAATTTATATGATATCTGTTTCCAACAATTCTGTATATAAAATTTAGCCATCTTCTAGTTGATGATTTCTTTTCATTTTTCTTATTGAAAAATCTAACTATAGCTTCACAATTTGTTCTTAATGTAAATTCTTTTTTATTTAGAATAAATAACCTAAAGCTATCTGTACTATAGATTATTGCAAGTAATTTTGCATCTATACTACTTATATTACCTTTTTCTTTGTATTTTCCACTAGAATATTTACATATTTCTTCCTCATCTTAGGTATCATATTTGCTAGTTTTTGCTAATAGTGTTGCTTCCGATCCTTTAGAGCATCCATCACATTCTATTACTAAATAGTCTGTATCTAATGGGAGTTCAAGGTCTGGTAAATTTTTAACTATTTCTTTAATTTTCTTTACTAAATCTATATCTTCTTTATTAAAATATTTTTGGCCTTTTATGCTTGTTTTATTATATAAGGGTCCTATTATTCTGCTGAGGTTTTTAATAAGCAGTCTTACATAATTTAATAATCTTAGGAATTGTTGTAATTGTTTAATATCTTCTATTTTATCTAGGAATTCTAAGATCTTTTTACTAATATGTGGTTGTAATTTAATTCTTCCCTGTCCTATTTCAGTTCCTAAGAACTCTATATTTTTTCTAAAAAATTGCGCCTTTTTGCTGCTAATGATTATTCCATGTTTTTGAAATTCTCCTAGTACTATTTTTAGATGACTTATATGTTCTTGTTTAGTTTTAGAAAATACTAGAATACCATCTATGTAGACTAATACAAATTCTTTATACTTATTAAAAATATTATCCATTTTTCTTTGAAAAACTGCTGGTGCATTTTTAAGGCCAAATGGCATAACTAACCACTCAAAATGTACTAGTGGATAGGTGAAAGCTGTCCATTCTATACTATCTGGGTGCATTTTTACCTGCCAAAATCCTATTTTACAATCAAATTTGCTATATATATATATTTAGCTTGTATACAATTTATTAGTTGGTTTTTATCAGGTATGTCATAACTATCTTCTAAGTTATTGTCATTTAATCTTTTATAGTTTATAACCATTCAACTTTTTCCCCTTATTATTTCACTATATTTATTAACTACAAAGGCTGCACTTCTATGGGGGCTTTCGCTTCTTCTAATCACTCCTAAATTTAATAGATCTTTTATATGCATTTCAAATTCTTTTATTTCATCATTGCTAGATTCTATTTTTGCCGTGCTAATTTTTAGGTTTGGAATAAGTATTTCTAATTTACAAAAAGTTTTATCTTTTTCCCAATG
Organism: Gardenia jasminoides; assembly: GCA_013103745.1. Taxonomy (NCBI): domain Eukaryota; kingdom Viridiplantae; phylum Streptophyta; class Magnoliopsida; order Gentianales; family Rubiaceae; genus Gardenia; species Gardenia jasminoides. Next base: position 27,479,404 of record CM023100.1, on the reverse strand, counting down.
CTTTGTGGGATTTTCTCCTATTATTTCTTCTTTTTCTAATTTACTTATTATATTATCTACTTCTTCAATTCCTATTTCTAATAAATTATATATTTTTTGTATGTTTAGGAATTCATTATTAACTTCGAAGTTGTCAAATTCGTCCTCAAAATCTATTCCTATTTCTTCTAAGAAGAAAAGGTTTTTACAGCTACCAAGTACAAGACATTTGCATTCCTTTTCTGTTATTTTTCTTTCTACTTTATCTATTTTTTTTTTTTGGTGTTTCTTTTTCTAACCTATTTTTAGGAGGGGGTTGTGGGTTTCCACCATGATTCTCCTTGCACTCTGATGTATTAAAAGGTGAAGTACTACTTTTTAAGAAAGTGTGTCCATTTCTAGTTAAGAGCATTCCATGATAATACTTTAGGATAAAATTAAGCCCTATAATTACTCTCAATCTCATAAGTCGAAGGTATATTTCTGGTACATAGTAAGGTTCAGTATATTTTTGGTTTCCTATTTTAAAATTAAAGTCTACATTTTTTATTCTTTTATCATAAGTATAATATTGTCCATTCATTTGCCTTACTGACATTACTATTGAAGCATTTTGATGAAATTGTTCTGGAATTATCATACTACAATTTATTGTACTAGTGAATCCTGTGTCTATTATTGGTGGAATTTCTATTTCAAAATCTCCAATTTTCACAAGTACTAGTACTTCTATGATTGTTAAATTATCAACTATATTATTATTTAATATTTCTATTATGGAATCCATATCTTTTTCTGCAATTTTTTCAGTTATCTCAATATTTCAATTATGCATTTAATACATACATACATATATAAATATAAATATGGTGGAATTTCTATTTCAAAATCTCCAATTTTCACATGTACTAATACTTCTATGATTGTTAAATTATCAACTATATTATTATTTAATATTTCTATTATGGAATCCATATCTTTTTCTGCAATTTTTTCAGTTATCTCAATATTTCAATTATGCATTTAATACATACATACATATATAAATATAAATATGGTGGAATTTCTATTTCAAAATCTCCAATTTTCACATGTACTAATACTTCTATGATTGTTAAGTTTTTAACTATATTATTATTTAATATTTCTATTAAGGAATCCATATCTTTTTCTACAATTTTTTCAATTATCTCAATATTTCAATTATGCATTTAATACATACATACATATATAAATATAAATATATAGATATATATATATATATTGGGGTGATAATTATGTTCCTTAACATACTATAATACTGCTAGTATGAATCTAAGAGCTCAGATCTTGCTGAAAGCAATAAGCTTTAGAAGTCTTTGAGGGCGGTTCTAGCAGTAAGACTATGAGATTTGGCAGTAAGACCTGTAAGCCTGATGAGATCCAAGGGGAATGATAGTACCCGAGGCCGTAAGCTGCTTAAAATTTAGATCTAACCTGTTAGCTCCATACTATCTCTATTATAGTAGGCTAAGAAGTATGCTTATCCCTCATAGATCCCGATGGATCTGTGCCAAAGGGAAGGGAACTTTTACATATAATTGATTTTATCTTCTTCTTACATACCATTGATCTTGTTTTTGATTTCATTGTTGATTTTATTTTACCTAAATAGTTTATGGCTTCCTTTTTCAGATCTAGCTCTAGATCTTCTGTGAGCCCCGATTTTTCCCAAGTTTTTGGAAAATATTAAATAATGCTAATTATAGTAATTATTGTTTGCCAAGGTGTTTATATGGTTGTTTACTTCTTAAAGTGTTTTGTTTTAACTATTTTGTTTTACAAGTTTAAAAACCCTAATTTGAAATTAAACCCTAGTTTGCTTTGAAAACCCTAAATTTTGACAAAACCCCAATTTGTTTGCACACTAAACCCTAAATGTACTAACCCTAATATATTTTCTCGAAACCCTAATTATATGTACAAATCAATGTTTGTTATTTCATGAATTTTCAATGTGAATTTGTACGCGCACGAGAGTTATTAGGGTAATTGGGTGATTAGTGGCCTAAGTAAGTGTGATTAAGCTTTGAGAGCCTAGGTTGAATTGAGCACCTATGGACTAATTTGATAGGAAAGCAAATTACTTGGGCAAGGGTGAAAATAACCTAAGTTGGTAGGTTTAATTAAGCATGAGAAATTTGACCAACTTTGACCAAGGCTTAAATATCTAAGTGTTGTCATCCTTTAGCTATTTCTAGCACCAATAGAGCCGGCCAAGCAAGAAACAAAAGGAGAAGGAAAAAAACCGTGAGAAAGGGGAAGAAAAGAAGAAAAAAAAAAGAGAGGAAAAAGAAGAAAAGCTTGGGGAATTCTTGCCAATTTCAACCACTCAATCTTGATTTGGAGCTAGGAGGTGAAGGTTGCCCTTGGAAGCTTGGGATTGCACCAAGAACATAAACTAGAAAGGTTTCCTTCTAGTTTCCTTCTATTTTACAAGCTGGAATTTTGGTGATGTTATGAAATTGTTGGATTTTGTGGTTCTTTTGGCTTGATTTATGCTTATCCTTAGCTTATGAGATGATTCTATGGATTGGATTGGTTGATTTCTATGTGTTAATGCCTAGCCATGAATGTTAGTTAGGGTTAGGGTTTTGATTTCAAGCTTTAATGTTGGGAGTTGTTGCTTGTGATTGATGGTTGGATGCAATTAATGCTTGTTCTTAGCTTAATTTGCGAAATTATGGTTTAAATTTGGGTGATTCTATACCCTCAAGACTCGGCCAGCAAGCAGCATGAATGTTCTTGGTTGAAGTTTAATGTTCCATGGTTTAATGTTCTTAGCATCATTCCATGTATGAGTTAAAACCGTTAGAGGGGTTAAGCGCTTTTGGTGCATAGGTATGGATCGAGTGTGTGTGTGTGTGCATGTCGAGGGTAATGTAGGACGTGTTAAGGCTGCATTTGCATGTTTGATATTGCTTTTGAGTTGTTGGATTTGCATGTGCGTGTTTTGGATGGAATACAATGCATTTGGGCGTAAAATAGAAAAACAGGGTTGACTGGGTAGCAGCTTTGGCTTCATTTTCCGTGTTGATCCTTTGTGATTTGGCTTTTGGCCAAAACATGAAAGTTATAGCCCTTCGTTCTAGCTTTCCAACGCATCCAGAATTTCTTGATTTGGATTTGTGAGCGCTGAGTTATGGTCATTTGAATCAGGCCTGTCCGAAATTCTGACACTGAAATTCGTGAAATTGTTTTTGTATTTTTGACCTAGAAAGAGTGAATCTGGGTAGAAGTGGTCTTCATGAAAGTTGTATCTTGTTCTCTTAGCTTCGAAACGACATCTCGTGCGCTCTAATCCAATACTTGTAGCCTGAGTTATGGTTAACGGCGTACAAGGTATCAAAACTGTCTTTTACACCTTTTAGTGTGTGTTTTCCGTTTTCGTTTCGTTCTCGTTCGGTTTTCGTTTAACGCCCATGCATGTGCTCCTTTTTCTATTTTAAGTATTTATAAATGTTTCTCGAGAGTCTTAGCATTGAGTATATGTACATTGCGTCGTTTCATGGTTGAAAATGGATTTTCATATCTCGGTGATCCGCGTGGACAGAGGCGCTTGTATGACCTCGAATTTTCTCGCTGTTCTCGGTTATTTGGTGAGTGTCAAGTGCATGATTTGTTGACTTGCTTGACCTGTTACATGTTTAAATTGATTGTATTATTAAACTTGGCGTGGCGGACATGTACTTTATCTCGTCCAGCCTCTCTTACTTGACCTGACTTGTTTGCCTATATTTGTTGTACTTGAAATGACTTGCCTGACCTGTACTTGTACTTGTTTGATGATTGAGCGTTGTCTCATCATCTTACTTACTATTTAAACCTGTTGGGGACGCCCAAAACCTCATTGGTAAACCTTTCACCTCGGGCGAGGCTTGGCCGAGGGATTGGTAAATCATGAGTCTTCACATATTTTCGCCGGTTGGAGCGCCGACTACTTACACCGGTATACTTGAGTATTACCAAATTTTCTATTTTGACGAGCGGGCCCGGTTGGGGGGTGAAACGGTGGACGGAGAGGGTTGACAAGTGGAGCTCTACATGGATAAGAAAGTTGACGGAGTGTCAACTATTTGGAATGTGATCAAGATTCGTGGAACTTGGCTCCTAAGAGCCCCTGCATCCTTTATTTAATGTGTAATTAAATCGTATTTGTATTCTTGTTCAAAGTTCTGGTTACTTGTCTTGTTTAATAAAGGTGTAATTTTCTTGAACCTGCATGCTTGCATGTTTTCTTGGCCTCACTAAGCGTTAGCTCACCCCAATTTGTTTTCCTTAACAGGTTTCGAGGTATGGCACGTGAATCGAGGAAGTTTGTATTTTTGTAGGATTTCCTCGCTTTGTATAAGATTGAAATTAATAGATGAATTTGATGGTTTATGGTAATTTGAGAGTTTGGGTTGTAAGTTGAATTTAGTAAAGTTATTGTTTGTGGTTTGGATTGAAATGGTTAATTACGTTCACTTTCGAAGGGTTATTGGTCATTCTAGTGAATGAGTCCTGGTGAGAGTTGGGCTGGCAGTCCGCCGACCCCTTTGGTTCGCCCTAGGGGGAGGTGGGCTGTCACATCTTCTATTTCAAACATTTCTCCTACAAACACTCGTCTAAAAGAAGAAATTAATCTTCAAGATATAAACCAAGACCTAGACAACTGTGAAATTCCTAGATACCAAGAAACTGAGATTTATCAAAGTAATAAACGTTGGAAAATGACTACAGACTACACGATTAAAACTGTAGAACAAACTATTGCCCTAAACAATGACCATAAAGAAATTAAACTATTATCACAGAAAGCCCTTGAAAGACATCGACAAAAATACAACTATATACACTTTGGACTTGTACAAGTTGCAGCAAAACCCTTGACAAGAGAAGGATTGGACACATCCCTACTCCTTTGCCTTCGAGATTGCAGATTCCTGAATTTCAATGACTCATTATTCAGAATGGCGGAAACATGCTTATGCGAAGGACCAGTGTACTTTGACTATTTCCCAAATTTCTCCGTGTGTCTCCAGGACAGAAACATCCTAGATGCATTAACATTAAACATAAAAACAGCTAATTATAAAATAAAAACTGGCACTCTTCCTGTTGCTATTATTTATAGGATCCAATACAAGGTTATGAGCTCGACCTTTAATACTAGAGCCTTGAGGACAACAAAGAAGGGAGAAACAGTGCTCTTCCAAACAGATCTGGCTAGATCTAGGATATCCATTCCTTGAACTATCTCTTGGAATAAAGTATCCCTCCCAGATGACTGGACATTACCAGAAGTAGCTCCTAGTGTACCACCTCAAAATACATCAATATCAAGCATCAAGCAATTCCCTAGTGGTACGGTTCAAATAAAGTTTGACAGGTCCAAAAGTGTTAAGGTATCTTCAGCGGCAAGCACCAGTATGGATACCATTGATGCAGGGAGATGTTCAGTCTCTCCCATATCTACAAAACTCCACAACCTTGATCTCTCTTCAAGGATTCCTCAAGATACACAGTTCAGATAGAGGATCCCTCAGAAAAACAGTCTTCAGACGAATATACAATCCATAGAGATCTTCCAGTATCTCCTACTTATTCAACCATGACTAATGAACCATTGCCAGAGCTAAGGGTTCTCAATTCAGAATATCAAATCAACAAGTAAGACCTGCAGGTTGAGTTCTATGCAGATCATAATCAAACAAAAAGACAATGGTTCTTCAACAACTACAAAAGAGAATCAAGAAAAGCCATACAAACGATCTTTTACAACTTCTTGGAAAGAACCAAGTTGCATATCCAGTTCTTTGAGTGGTTCGAAATTTATGCAATAAGAAACAAGATAGAATATCCTTATTCATCATCAGTCTGTGTTTCAAAGTAGCAGACAACAGATGGAGAAATCCAAGCAGAATTACCTCCACCTAAACCTATAACCTTTTCTTACAAATCCATAGAAATCAGTGCTAAACCCTACAAATTGAAAACAGCCCAAGAAGAAGATCCTGTAAGTGCTAGGGATATCCAGGGAATCTATGAGCAAAATAACTACACCAACAAATACTTACAAACCCTCGGAGAATATCTTACTTCCCAGCCTAAAACTTTACTTCCTCTAAGCACCAAAACTGCAACCTCTTCATCCAACCCTTTATTCAGACCATATGAAATACCAAATAAATTTCACAAAGAACTCCAAAATAGACCCATTGATGACCTTGGAAAAATAATTGCCAAAATAGAACAATCCTTTGTTACCGTCACAAATAAACAAAAATCAGGACAAGGTTCCACATCTACCAATAAACCTGATAACCAATCAGCCTGTATTTTAAAAAACTTTCATTGAACTCTCCTGTGTCCATTAACCAACCTCTAAAGAAAACAACCTATGTCCTAAACAAGCCCAACCTTGAAACCACTACCAATCAAATAGCCAAACTGAATATGACCAAATCTTCTTCTTACATTTCAAATTGGAAAACCAAAAATTTTACTATTCTAGAACAACCTATCCTGATGTTCCTTATAGAAGAAAAACCAAATATCCTTCAAAATTCCTACAATGCCAGCAACATCTATGAATGGAACATAGATGGAGTATCTGAATACAATATAATCTCAATCCTGCAACAAATGATGATGGTGGCAACAGCATATCGTACAACTTAGGGATGTACCAACCAACTAGCAGCTCATATCCTTATCACAGGATTCACAGGGCAACTTAAAGGATGGTGGGATGAACATCTCACTTCAGATGACAAAGGAAAAATCTTAAACTCAATCAAAATCAATGCAGATAGAGAGCCAAACATACAAGATGGTGATACCATCTCAGACACAGTGGCAATATTGATAGTCACCATTGCAAAAATATTTATTGGAGATCCAGGAATATTCAAGGATAAATCTTGAGAATTATTAAACAATCTCAAATGTCGGAACCTCTCAGATTTCTGATGGTACAAAGATACCTTCTTGACAAGAATATATGCTAGATCGGACGGAAATCAAGCATATTGGAAAGAAAAGTTTTTAGATGGGCTTCCTAAATCCTTAAGAGACCTTGTCCGAGAAGAAATTCAAAAACAGTACGATGGCGTGGTACCATGGGAAACAATCACTTATGAACAGCTTACAAATCAAATCCAACAGGTTGCTTTGAAAATTTGCAGACAAGATAAGATGCTTAGGCAGCTTGCAAAAGATCGGGCACAGAGAGCAAGAGACCTTGGCTCTTTCTGTGAACAGTTTGGCCTTCCAAGTTGTCACACAAAAAACAAAAGAAGATCCAAACCCTCAACAAAATCATCTCCACAAAACCAAAGAAGAGCTCTGCTTTATAAAGCCAGAAAACAACTACCACCAAACAATCAAACTCCAAATACTAGCCAACAACCTTTGCCAGCATTACCATCCATTCTTTGCCATAGATGTAAACAACCTGGACATATAGCCAAATACTGCAAGCTAAACAGGAAAATCAGCACATTGGGACTTGACGAACAAATAGTAAACCAACTTTCAAATCTCCTCATTGAAGGAAGCAGTGATTCAGAATGAGAAGAAGACAATTGGATCAATCAGCTAGAGGACGATGATGTTTCATCTTCATCAACTACCAGTGAGGATAATGATGAAGATGAAAAAGAAGGACAAGCCACTGTAAATGTCCTAACAAAAGAACAAGATCTTCTCTTAGATGCAATCGAGATCATTCCTAACCCTGAAAAAAGATAGCTCTATCTTAGTAAATTCAAAGAATCCCTAAACAGATCCTCAAACACCTTCTCCAGCCCATTAGCCAAAGATTCCAGACTACTCAATACCTACAATCTCACAAACATCTTAAACAGATTTCCATCCAAACCAGCAAAACCAATATCAATCCAAGACCTTCAACTTGAGATTGCCCTTCTTAGAGAAGAAGTAAGAGCTATCAAAGCTAAACAAAACCTTGACAACCTTGTCTTACAAAACATTATCACTTCTCAACCTAAACTCCCAAAAGGAGAAGAAACCTCTGATGATGATACAGATTTTCTAAACCTACTATCCAAAAGATCCTATAAGAAATTTCTAGTACAAATTAAACTAGTTATCCAAAATGAATATATCCTTGAAACAGAAGCCTTATTTGATACCGGAGCAGACCTCAGTTGTATTCAAGAAGGACTAGTCCCGACTGAGTTATTTGAAGAATCTAATGAGGGACTCTGTAGAGCCAATAGCTCTAAACTTGATATCCAATTTAAACTCTCAAATGTGGCCATCCAATTTTCAGAAGTCTCAATCGAAGAAACCTTCCTCCTAACAAAGGACCTTACAAATAATGTTTTATTAGGAACACTCTTTATTTCATCTCTCATCCCATATTTAGTCACCCAAGAAGGAATCCTACCACAAAATTATGGTCCAGATGCCCTTCTCCCTTTTAGCAAAAATACCCCTGTCAATATTGAATCTAACTTTCAAACAATTATTTCAACTTTTTTTTTGCAGGAACATGTCATCCATCGAAGAAAGTTCAACTACCAACCATCCACAAACTACCGAAGAAAATTCAACTATCAACACCCCACAAACCATCGAAAGAAGTTCAACTGTCAACAATTCACAAATCAGAATGTTTTCTTATACAAAACTCATGGATGATGCTATCTCACATCTAAGGATAAATCATTACTCCTACCAACAAGAAGCTAAGGAAGATAGGATCTGCAACTATGGTACTTCGTACTTTGATTACAACACCGGAGAACAAATTCCTGTTCACCTTCTGCACAAACATCATAAGGTCTGCCTAAGGCCTGCAAACTCGGTTCCAAGTCTGAAGGACCAGTGCTTTATAAAGATGAGAAATGTCCAAAGGTACATTATCAACAAGCATTTACTCAAGGAATGGGGCACGAATACTTCACATTATGACGAATGGATCCAAGAAACCCTAGAAGAAATCTCTGCAACAATCTGTTAAGACAAAATCCAAACATGGCTCATCTAGGATACAAATCTAATTAACCAAACGCCTAGACAGCCCATTTTCAGAATGGATCAACCAAATGAAACGGCCCAATCATCAACAAACAATGAGATTCCAAAACGGTCAATCTGACTCAACCAACTGATCAAATCTCAAAACAAGCTTCAAAAATAATCAAAAAAATGAGGTTTTCAAGAAAATCACTGTAGCACCGAAGATACTGTAGCACCGGAAGTTACTGTGCAAACACGGCAAGAAAACCACTACTGTACACTGTAACACGTACTGTAGCAGTTCTAACACTGTAGCAAACATTGTAGTAAGACAAAAAATTTTGCTATAAATACCCCTCAAACTCACCACTTCAAACACACCATTTTTTTCTTCAGCTCTTTCTCTCTCTAGCCGAAAGAAAACTTCCCTCTCTCTCTCTCTAAACATCATTAGCATTAGGCTTAGCTTGGAATCAAGCTTTGATCAAGATTTTGGTCAAACTTCATCCTTGTAAGTCTTCTAGCCTTTAATAAATATTTTGTTATTCAGTTATTATATTACCTATGGCTGGTTAATCCGCCTACTTACATTCTTGTTTATTTACTTGTTCTATTTAACCTTGCCTCCAAACAAATTTATGCTAGATGGCAAGCGATTTTATCTGTCTTTGATTTTGAAATAGAATATATTAAAGGGTCTTCAAACTCGATTCCTGATTATCTAACCCGTGAATTTTTACAAGGAAGATAATGCCCAAGACAAAGAAGCAACAGCAGCAGGAGACCCAAGAAGAGTTGGATCAACCAACTCTATTCTCTCCTAAACCTGAGTCTTCAAAACGATCATCTAGTAAACAAACCCAAATCCTAAAGGTCATTAAACCAGTTGAATAGGGAGCAAATCTCAGTAGGGCTAAACCATTCAGAGTTCCTTATAATGCTTCAGGATATACCTACTGGGATTACAAAGCGGCATGGTTTAATGCCTTCTCCTTCCAAAATGAAATAAACCAACACTCCTTTCTATTCTACTTCATGAAAGGAAACCAATCTAATTTTCCAACATGGTTCATCACCTGGTGGAACACTCATGGTCCAAACCTTCAAATATTACCAACGAAACCAAACAAGGATATCAAATGTTTGAGCAAAGATTTGAACCTCTAAACAACTACATTCCAATCAGTTTACACTACTTCTCCATTTCTCTGTCGAATGGGTGTATCAGTGGAAGTATGAATACCTCCATCAAGACCAGCTCCCATCTCTCCTCATCAGACATTGATACACAAAGTGGTGGCCAGCATACAGAACAGACTTTATTCAACCAACAAACATTCAATCATGACTCCAGAAGAACCCAAAGATGATTAAACCAGGAGATCCTCAGACTAGTAGATTCCTCCAACAAAAATCCTTGACTGCAGCAAAACTGGTCTCAATCACTGATAAACAAGAATATGTACAGCAACTCCAACAAGTATTGTTACAACTTCAAGGCCGGCTCATCAACAACATCTAAACAAAAGGCGCCAAAAGGGAAATTGCATCTTCTGGATCTGAAGGAAGTTTCGAAGGTCTCTAACAAAACAAAGATGACTGCTATGGAATCTTCTCCCAGATCCCTTAACAAGAACAAAAAATTGACTAAAATCACTGTAACACCGGAAAAACTATAAGTACCGGAAGTTACTATGCAAACACGGCAGAAAAAAAAATAGCATTACTCGTAGTAATTTAGATTAATCTTGTAAGCGCCATCGTAACAAACACATGCTGTAGCAAAATGAAAAATTTTGCTATAAATACTCCTCAAACTCACCACTTCAAACACACCATTTTTTCTTCAACTCTTTCTCTCTCTAGTTGAAAGAAAACTTCCCTCTCTCTCTCTAAACATCATTAACATTAGACTTAACTTGGAATCAAACTTTGATCAAGATTTTGGTCAAACTTCATCCTTGTAAGTCTTCTAGCCTTTAATAAACATTTTGTTATTCAGTTATTATATTACCTATGGCTGGTTAATCCACCTACTTACATTCATTCTTGAAACAATCCCAGTTAATCCAAATGCATTTCAACGTCTGCCCAACCTTAATCCAGTATTTCTCCCAAAATCTGGTCTGATATTGTAGAAGAGGATGAAGAAACTAAGTTACCAAACATCAAACAATGGGCCTTATCTGTAGGGTATCCCTTATCTAAACTATCTCCGATCGTTTGCAAGCTGCCTAAGCATCTTATCTTGTTTGCAAATTTTCAAAGCAACCTGTTGGATTTGACTTGTAAGCTGTCCATAAGTGATTGTTTCCCATGGTACCATGCCATCATACTAGTTTCGAATTTCTTCTCGGACAAGGTCTCTTAAGGATTCGGGAAGCCCACCTAAAAATTTTTCTTTCCAATATGCTTGATTTTCGTCTGGTCTAGCATATATTTTTGTCAAGAAGGTATCTTTGTACCATCAGAAATCTGAGAAGTTCCGATATTTGAGATTGTTTAATAATTTCGAAGTAAAGGTTCCAACATTTGAAGTACATAAAACAATTGCTAAAACTTCTTTTTTGATAGTAGAGTAATTCTGTTGTGCATTATTCCAGTGTTTAGAGGTAAAAGTAATAATTTGCTCCTTATTATCTTTTATTTGTTTTAATATGCCGCCATATCTAATATCAGAGGCATCTGTCTCAACTATCTTGGGAGAGGTGGGATCAGGTAGTGAAAGACACGGGATGGCTTTGTTTTGGGCTTTAATTTGGCAGACAATGTTAGTATGTTTATCTATCCATAATGGCGGGGATTTCTTTAGTCTTTCATATAAGGGTTTGGCTAGATTACTAAGGTCAGGAAAGAAGTCTGCGATATAGTTGAGACATCCTAAGAATCTCTGAAGTTGCTGCTTTTCAAGGATTTGATCTAGAAATTTATCACCAAACTGGATTGATCTCTCTATGGGTAATAGTCCCTTGGTGAATATAATGTCCTAGGAACCTAACTTTTGTTTGGAAGAGACTGATTTTTTTCTGGGAGACCACCAATCCATTTTTTTGGGTAACATGGAGGAAGGTATTAAGATGCTTGAAGTGTTGGTTTATATTTTCTGAGAAGATTAGGACATCGTCGATATAGACGATGATGAAGGAGGAATAAGGATTGAAAATGTCATTCATTATTTTTTGGAACTCGGAAGGAGCATTTTTGAGTCCGAAAGGCATGACATTCCATTCATAGTGTCCAAAAGGAACTGTGAATGCAGTTTTGTATCTGTCGGAGTGATGTATCTGTATTTGCCAAAATCCCGACTTCAAGTCAAATTTTGAAAATATTCTTGCTGAGTGGAGCCGTTGTAGAAGATCCCTTTTGTTGGGGATTGGATATCTGATCCATCTACGAGCTTTGTTTAAGGCCTTGTAATTGATTACTAGGCGAGGTATTCCCCTTTCGATCTCCGACTATTTGTTGACATAAAAGGCCGGACAACTCCATGGAGATTGGCTTGGGCTAATGATCTTTTTTGATAAAAGATCATCTATTTCCTTCTGGCAATGTTTGAGTAGATCTTGATTCATCTGGATAGGCCTTGCTTTTTGTTGGTATGTTTCATTCATTGAAATCTGGTTCATAGCAAAGACTGACAGTATGCTGTTTCCTTTTCCAGAAGGCAGTTGATACCTCAACACATACTTGTATTTGGATCTTTGACTGTAGATCTTTGATTCTATCTGGATTTCTGGTTGCTGTAGTTGCTCTTCTATCCTTTTGAAGAATACCTCTTCTTTCAGAAAGTTGATCTAATTTTCTTGTAGTACTAAATAGTTGATAATTTTAGAGACAAGTTTTCTGGTGAATGGTAGAAGGGCATTTGGACCATAATTTTGTGGGATTATGCCTTGATAGGTAGTCAAATAAGGAACAAGTTTTTGAATGAAGGTTGTTCCTAATATGACATTGTTTGTCAGGTCTTTGGTTAGAAGGAAGGTTTCTTTTATGGATACTAAAGAGAACTGGATCTCTATATTCGAGAGTTTAAATTGAATGTTTAACCAGGAACCATTTGCTTCGATGAGACTCTCTTTTGTTTTCTCAAAAAATTTGGTAGGAATGAGTCCTTGGATACAGCTTAAATCGGCTCCGGTATCTAGTAGGGTTTCTGCTTCCACAACATAGGTTTTTTGTATGACCATCCTGATATGAGCAAGGTATTTTTTGGAAAGAAGTCTTGTTTGGTTGTTCGGGGGTTTTGTTGGTTTTGATTGTTCTAACTTCTTGCTTGAGAGAAGCAATCTCTATTTGAAGATCTTTGGAGGTAAGAGGTTTGGAGAGATTTTGGGTAAGGACATTTACTTGTCCTCTAGAGGAAAACTCCTCCTTTTCTTCTAAGAGTTCAGTTAACCTCTTTTCAAGAGTATTTACTCTTTCTCTAAGTTTCTGGCATTCTTGACAATATTCTTTGGATGGGACTGATTTTGCCTTTGGCTGAAAGAATGGATAATTGATGTTGTTGTAGGAAGCATATTCTTCGAACCAATCGAAGAATATGCTGGCTTGTCCTTTCTAGGAAGCTGTAGTAAGCATCTTGTATAAATTTTCTTGCTTCTTTTCTGTGGTTGTTGAAGAACCATTGTCTTTTTGCTTGATTATGATCTGCATAAAATTCAGCTTTCAGGTCTTGCTTGTATTCAAAATTCACCCTTAACTCTGGCAATGGTTCGTTGGTCATGGTTGAGTATGTAGGAGATATTGGAAGATCTTCATGGATTGTGTCTTCCTCTGAAGACTGTTTTTCTGATAGGTCCTCTGTTTTGAAGAGAGATCAAGGTTGTGGAGTTTTGTGGATATGGAGGAGACTGAACGTCTCCCTGTATCAATGGTATCCATACTGGTGCTTGCTGCTGAAGATACCTTAACACTTTTGGACCTGTCAAACTTTATTTGAACCATGCCACTAGGGAATTTCTTGATGTTTGATACTGATGTATTTTGAGCTGATACACTAAGTGCTACTTCCGGTAATGTCCAGTCATCTGGGAGGGATACTTCATTCCAAGAGATAGTTCTAGGAATGGATATCCTAGATCTAGCCAAATCTGTTTGGAAGAGCATCGTTTCTCCCTCTTTGTTGTCCTCAAGACTCTAGTATTGAAGGCTGAGCTCATGACCTTGTATTGGATCCTGTAAATAATAGCAACAGGAAGAGTGCCAGTTCTTGTTTTATAAGTAGCTATTTTTATGTTTAGGGTTAAAGCATCTAGGATGTTTCTGTCCTGGAGGCATACGGAGAAATTTGGGAAACAGTCAAAGTACACTGGTCCTCCGCATAGGCTTGTTTCTGCTATTCCGAGTAATTAGTCATTGAAGTTCAGGAATCTGCAATCTTGGAGGCAAAGGAGTAGGGATGTGTCCAGTCCTTCTCTTGTCAAAGATTTAGCTGCAACTTGTACAAGTCCAAAATGTATATAGTTATATTTTTGTTGATGCCTTTCAATAGCTTTCTTTGATAAAAGTTTTATTTCTTCATGGTCATTGTTTAGGGCAATAGTTTGTTCTACAATTTTAATCGTATAGTCTGTAGTTATTTTCCAACGTTTACTATTTGATATATCTTAGTTTCTTGATATCTAGGAATTTCCTAGTTATCAATGTCTTGGTTTATATCTTGAAGATTGATCTCTTCTTTTAGATGAGTGTTTGTAGGAGAAATGTTTGAAATAGAAGATCTGGAGCTAGATCTAAAAAAGGAAGCCATAAACTATTCAAGTAAAATCAAATCAACAATGAAATCAAGAACAAGATCAATGATAAGATCAATGGTATGTAAGAAGAAGATAAAATCAATTATATGTAAAAGTTCCCTTCCTCTTGACACAGATCCATCGGGATCTCTAAGGGATAAGCATACCTCTTAGCCTACTATAATAGAGATAATATGGAACTAACAGGTCAGATCTAAATTTTAAGCAGCTTATCGCCTCGGGTACTATCATTCTCCTTGGATCTCATCAGGGCTACAGGTCTTACTGCTAGGACCGCCAACAAAGACTTCTAAATCTTATTGCTTTCAGCAAGATCTGAGCTCTTAGATATATTTATATTTATATATAGACACACACACACACTCTTCTTTATTTGTTTAGCAACTTCTACCAAGTAGTGGACATCTAGTTTTAGCATCTTTGTAAAATGTTGAGAGAAGGAAATGTCAATTTGATGGCAAAGAAGATACTAAGAAATATGAAATACGTAGGACTCGCATGAATCACTTCGTTAGGGACAAAATGCTGCTCTTACATCTATTGTCTTTTGAGCGATTTTTAGTCTATTGGTAATAATAAATACTATGTAGTAATTATTATTTTACATTATAAATTAAAAAAAAAAACTAGTCAAAGAAAAATTAAACTCTTTTTCTCTTTTTCCTGTCGTTTACCTCCAGCCTACCTAACCATCCTTTTCTCTGCTAGTCTTCCAACAACTTGGCCAACCCACTTGCAATAGAATTTGCAAGGACAAATTTCGATATTTGCCCCTTGAACTATAGGTCTTATTTCTTCTTGTCTCTATTAAATAAAGTTTTATTCATTTTGCCCCACTAACAATCGATACAAGATTATCTCATAATTGTAATCTAGTGCCTGCAAAGTCATAAATCATTAAAACAGGTGTCACATTTTTTATTAACTTTTTATTTTGCTCCATTGACAAGTTGAACCTGGTTTATTCCAAAATTACACTTCTCTCCACATAAACTCATAAAACACTATGCAAATGGTGTATAATTTCTACACTGTTAAATTGATAGCAATAGTGAATGGGAAGGGATGGGAGGTAGGAAAAAAGAAAAATTAGTGAGTAGAATAGCAATTTGGAGACAGAGGCCCAGTTTGTCTATATATATGTATGTATGTATATATATATATATGTATGTATATACATACGTATCTGTGTATTAGTTTGTTGCATTAGTGAAATTATATCTTGTTAACAGCTTAATATATCTAAGTATTGTATTTTAAAAATGAAATATTGCAAAGTAAAAAATTAGATTTGACTAACGAATGCCTAGTGGGCACTCATTAAGAGAAACCTCAAGTTTTAATTTTTCACAAAAGTGTGGTTAATTGGAGAAAATGTCTAAATACGCGGGTGTGAGTAAATGCTGCTATATGCAGTCATGTGATAAGTTTTATACTTTTAACGAGTGCACAAATTAGAAAAATTCATGACAATTGTGTGTTTAAAAAAATTAATTTATTTGTACATTAGATGGAAAGAAAAGTGTGTGTGTGTGTGGAAGAAAAAAGAGAAAAGTATGTGTGTGTCTGAGAAAAAAGTCTATGTATGTGCTTTAATATTTGAGAGACAAAGTGTAATTTGTTGTGTGTGAAAGAAAAGTGTGTAAGAGCAAATGTATTTATACATGACAGACAAAAAAGAATGTGAGAAAGCAATAAAAAATACGTGACTCTCGCCATATGCAGTCAATTCAGCAAATTCAGCAGAAACTTTTCATTTAAGGTTTTGAACATTAAACATACTAAAATCAAAGAGCTCTTGATTGGACCTGTCAATTAATCATGTAATGCTTTCCATATTAAGTTTTCCAAAGATTTTGGCCACGCTGTTGAAGGGTATCGGGGTTTAGACATTCTAATATTCCCTTTCTACCGCATCAAAGAGGAATTATACGAGATTCAAATTCAAATATTCACATAAAAAATTTTACCAAGGCACCTTGTATGAGCAATACTCCTGCAGATATTGGGCACAAGTGTGGAACAAGCACTACAAACATTGTATGTTATTTGTCCAGTAACGAACGCAACAGAAAACCAGTTAAAACTTCCTCCTCAGATATGGGACTGTCTAACATATGCTCTGCCTGGAATAATGATGTCGGATTTGTTTAGTAAGTGTCCAGTGGGAGTGGTGATGAAAGGTCTAAGTATTGGTATGTTGAAAAAAAAATTAGTTAAAGTAGGAAAGTTTTAATAAACAAGGAAAATCAATAAAAAAAAAATAAGTGTTTGCATTTATATGAGAACTTCAGTATGATCAATATTTCGTATAAGACATTGGTTAGAAAAATCAAATAATCTCATTAGAGATTCCAGCCACCACCACAGCACTCGCAATTGACAGATCTATCTGTCTGACTTTACATTATTCCTTTTCCACTCAAGGAAGATTGACCCAAGACTAAACTTTAGGGATAAATATAGTAAGAAATTGTTTTCACATAGGATGTATTTTGATAAAATTAAAATCTAAAATTTGAAATCTGAAATTTGAATTTTTTATGTTACTGAATTGCTAGATAATGAAATTTTAACATTTGAGCACATTCTGTATTAAGTGATTAATGAACAGTTTATTGTTTATTATTTTGAGTGAGTATTGACTAAGCAATTCAAAACCACTTAATTCATTAAGATGCTCTATTTTTATTATCAAACACATCTGAATATATTAAAATCTAATTCATTAAATTTAAGTAATGAATTGAGTTATCAAATGGGGCTTAGTTTCCATCAAAAAAAATTAGTAATGGGACTTTGAATCACTGTCGTAATATTTGTGTGAAAGTAATTAAGCATTTTATGCATAGGCCATAACATACAACATTTATTGCTCATATAGAATTATATAAAGAAATAAATCTCAAATGGTGCCTACATATTTTTAAGCCGTGTTTCTACTATAAAACTTTCAAACTAAGAAGCAGTTTTAACACCTATTTTCAACTCGTGAAAATGGACCTTTTAAAGTCAGTAGTGTACTTCAAACTTACAATCTTGAATCATGATTGATTGATTGATCAAACATATATTTTATTGGATACTTACATCTTTCCTTTTTCTTAACAACTTTTTGAATTTTGTGAAAACTTGTTTAAGCATAGCTAAAACTTCTTTCAGAAAAACTGCAAAGAAAAAAAAAAAGAATGCAGATAAAACTTTTAATGTAGACACATAAATAAAGCTAAAGAGTTAACTACGGAGAAAGGAAAAAAGAATGAGTTCAAATTTGTAAGAAAGAAACAAAGGTAAATAGTTATCTAGGAAGAAAGAAAAAAAAAAGAATGAGTTCAATTCTCTAAAAATGAAAGCATAGCGAGTGAAAAGCATTATTTAAAACAGTTAAGGGGCCAAAATGAAAAGAAAATTTGTTACAATAAGGCAATAAAAGCAAGTCAAAGTAGTCAAACCGTCCAGGTACATTGGTTTCTCCAAAGAACAGAAAACAACAGAGAACTCTCTCACCCAACTGGACCCCACTTGAGTCGGTTTGAACATCTTTGATTAAGCACGAGTATTAAGGGAAAAAAATATTAAAAGTGATAATTTAGGTATTTATTAAAAGAAATAAAAGATTTATTAGCAAAAATTCTGAAGAGCTGTAGTAATTGCAGAATGCAGTTTAGGTGTAAAACTCTACATCTGAATTTTGTTTAGCGCAAATCATTTGCTGGACATATCCCTCAAAGATGGAGTACCCACATGCAGTTTGATGTCTGCATTTGTTGTAAAACTTAAAATTTAGTATTTTTGTGTTATGCAAGCATCTACATTGAATATTCTTATTTTGTCTTCAATATTTGTATTCTAGATTTTTGTGTCTACTAATCATGGTTACAAAAATCAGCTCAACTCGACAGTTCAATTAGTTAACTCGGTGAACTGATCACTTAATTAGGTTGGTTTAACAGCTAGATCAGATAGAAAATCCGTTAACCAATCAATGACTCGATGATTTAACTAGTTAATTAAAAACTACCCACTGGTTTAAGAAAAATTATATCATTTCTATAATTCAAAATACATTATTATATCATATAATACAGTTATTGGTTGGGCCGGTCAACTCACAATTGGACCGACAACCTGTTAAATCGATCACCTCTTTGGATTGAAGTCCGAGCTGAGTTTTATCACTATGATACATGTTGTCTCGAATACTATTCTCCCAACTATTGTGGATCTAAATTCTCGTATAGATTTATGAAGACTACCCATGTTGACTAGAACTGCAGATGAATATTCTTTAAATATTCGTTCCGTCCTGAAATGTGTCCCTCGTACATCCATGCTCTTTTGTACAGCCTTCCTCAACCATCCCAATCTTTCAATCTCAAAATTGGCTCAAATCTTAAAAATCTAAAGAAAGTATACCACCATAATAAGTTAATAACAAGATGTGAAAATGTTTTTATTATCGTATGAGATTTATAAAACAGTGTTGTAAAATTTTCTTATTTTACAAAACCAGTTAGGATTGAACCAAATCCGTACTCATCATCCTAAATACAGATTTTTTATTCATAAGTACTAGAATTTAAATAAATATGAATTTAAGATACTGCCACTCCCAAAACTTTATAACACGGGAACACTGTTTCCCATACCTAGTATAGGTTCCGGAACACCTAGGGTTGCAAACGATTCGAACCGCTCACGAGTCGAGTTTGAGTTCGACTTAAGCTCGACATTGATCGAGTTCAAGTCGAGTTCGAGCAGCTCGTTTGCATGTTCGAGTCGAGTTCGAGCAACCTTCCCTTAGGCTTGACAGCTCGCGAGCCGACTCAAATAGATTCGAATATATATTTTATTTTTTATTTTTTATTCTAATAGTGAAATTACATATATATCCTTAATATTTTTATTATTTATTAAGAAAAATAATTATTTTATTTATTTTTTAAAAAAATAAAATAATTATTTTTTATTTTTCAAGCTCGAGAAGGCTCGAACTCGAGTTCGATTAGGCTCGAATCAAATTCGAGCTCGAGCTCAAGTTTCATTTTGAGAGCTCAAATTCGTTTGCAGCCCTAACAACACCAAAACGGAGGTTCCTATCGTTAGCAATTGCACCATGCAATTGTTGATCAATATGAATCTAATTTTCAATTGGATAAATAAGATCAACAATAGGACACAACTTTAAATAAGTAACAAAATTTGTTCTGTTTTTATATGTTATTACCTTATTAATTATTATGGGTATAATAAAAATAAGTTAGTTGACTCAGACTCACGAGCAGTATGATCAAAAATAATTTTTAATTAACTATAAAATCGAGATTGAGAACACGAACTCAAACTCTCAAGTTCACTTACTATGGCCACGAGTTGAGTTCAAACTTCTTGTTGTTTGCTGATTCAGACTCAAATTCGAGCTCAATTTACAAAGGAAAAAATCATGTTCGAACTCGAACATCTACTTGCATTTATTCTCAGAGTGCCTACATCTATATAATAATATATGAAGGGAGAGCAACATTGTATGATTTAAATACAATGTCACATTTGAAATTCCCAATATATCCTTATTATAAGGACAAATTGGTCCCAATCCATCCAGAAATTTCCCCATAAACAACAAATAATTACAACAGTCCATTGAGATCTAATTACAGCAGTCTCACATTAACTCCCTCATATTCTCTCTCTTTGCTCCATTATATATATTTTTAAATACAATAACTTTCTCTAAAATGTAGTAACTCTATAATTTTCAGATAATACATCCATGTTTGCTGTGATATGTAACTTAATGTAAAAAAAATAATCATATATTTTCTTAAAATATGCACAAACCTAGAATGTGCCGTGTGCCAAAAGCACTGGTTACATAAGAGTTGGCTCGAGTATTTGGCACGAGAAAGCGATCCTGCGTTTTCAACTGTTTTCAGTATATACTCATTTCTTTCTTTCAGACAATCCAACTCCCTCCCACCCTTCCCACTTGATTAAGTCCCCACTTACCGAACTGCCCGCACTTACCAACCTGCCACGAACAACAAAGCCGCCTCCCCGCCTCTCCTGCCTCGGCGGAGACCCCAACGTTTTCCTTATTTCCCCCACCAACCCATATATTCCTGTCCATTTTCCTCCTGTCACTTCCTCTTCTGCTTCGATACCTCCAACAAACCTCCAAAAATGCAGGGCACGGCGATTTCATTTTCCCCTTCAATCTCCCTCCCCAAAAAACCCAATTCACTATCCACCCGCCACCACAGATTCCTTCTATCTAGTCCCTCTAAACTCCCTCTCCATTTCAACCCTCTGCTGAAAACGACGCCGGCGTCTTCGTCTCGCAAAGTGATTACGCCGATTAAATGCTCTTCCTCGGTGAATCCGATAAGTTCCGGGTGGATTTCGGGACCGCCTCCAGAGACCGAATCTGATGACAATGTTAAGGTTCGGGCCGCTTCTGTACCTGAAAGCGCCCCTGGAAAGCCCGAAGGAAAAGCTTTGGTTGATACTTTAGTGCTGGGAACTCTTTTTTGGGCTTTGGTACCTGTTTAATATCTACTTCAATATCTATAACAAGCAGGTGGGTTTATTTCGTTTATGGTATTCTAATTGTCTTTGGAAGCATTTTTACATTTCTCGAAAATGATTCGATTTTTGTTAGTTTACTTTGATCTATACGCGTGGAATGCATTGAAGTTACTTTGAAATGCACGGTTTACAAGATTCTTTTCTGAGGCAGTTTTGCATGAGGGGTCTGATTTATCTAAGTTGATTTGGGAAAAGATTATGTTTTAAATTCTTAAATTTAAGCATCTATAGGTGAAGTCAAATATTGATTCTATGACTACTAACAAAGACTTTTTTAAGTGCTGGGCTACATCTGATTTGATCCTTGAAGGAAAGATAATGCATGTTGTTACTTTATTGAAATTGCGCAATAATACTGGAAGATTATGAATCTTACGTAGAAAGTTACAGTATTTCAAATGACCTGCTCATCTGACAATAAGGCATTAATGTCGATGTGAAATTAAGCCGATAGTTCTCATATTAAATGAAGTTATTAGTAATTTTAGTTCATTAAGTTAGCTTTCTCGTTTATGCTATTTGTTAACTTTTTGTTTTTCCCCCTTTAGCAGGGGAGGGGTGGGATTTAAGAAGCAGGGAGGGGGAAGGAGGTATTTGATGCCAGTATCTCTAGTTCTTGTGGTCTCAACCATAGCCGCTGGACTAATTGCTATTTGATAAGTAGCTTTTACCAATGATTGTTTTGTTGAGTGTATAATGGCATTGTGTTCTTTATAGGTGATGACTGCGCTCTGCTCTGGTTATTAATTAGCTGGAAAAAGAGAATGTATAGATTGCAGATACTGAGGTTGCTTGTTTTTGTAGGTTCTGAAAGTTTTTCCATACCCAGTAACTATTACTGTGGCTCAATTTGCTGTTGGGACGGTCCTTGTTACTTTCATGTGGCTGTTCAATCTATACAAGCGGCCCAAGATCACTGCTGGACAGGTATTATGATACTGGTGTGGGATATGATTCCTTCTATTCTATGTTGTCAATATGTGAGGTAGGTTCTGATTTTGATATTGGCAGCTTGCTGGTATTCTACCATTGGCAGTGGTTCACGTGTTGGGCAACCTTTTCACCAACATGAGCCTTGGAAAAGTTGCAGTTTCTTTCACTCACACTATCAAAGCTATGGAACCGTTCTTCTCAGTTGCCCTCTCTGCTATGTTCTTAGGAGAGGTTTGCATTTTTTTTTTTTCGTGGTCTTTTGTCAATTTCCCTGTTTATTCTGTGGTATTGGTTTGGTTGATTTGTGTAATTGTTTTAGGATAACTGTTTAATGAAATTTCTTTTGGCCAACCTAAGAATGATGAATTCTTTGTACACCCTCATACTGGCGGTCTTCATGTTTTAAATACTGTTGGAGACTTTGAATCAATCTTTTCTGGAGTTTGAATAGATGTTTTCTGAACTTAGGAATAACTGTATTGGACCATTAATTTAGGACTTGTTCTACTTTAGTTGCTTTTGCTAACTTACTTTTCCTGTTCATGCAGATGCCTACCATATGGGTAGTCTCATCTCTTGTGCCCATTATGGGTGGAGTTGCACTGGCATCTATGACTGAGGCTTCCTTCAATTGGTAAGAAATGTTGGTGCATATGCACTATTTATGTCATTTTGTTCTACATCTTCCTTCTGTAATTCTTGTTTCACTTGCTAAAAGGGCTGGGTTTTGGAGCGCAATGGCCTCAAATTTGACCAATCAATCTCGAAATGTCTTTAGCAAGAAATTTATGGTTAAGAAGGAGGTATGATTTTACTTTAGGTCCTTTATGTTCATAACTGAACGTATTGTCAAGTCCATATCAATTGGAAATCTGGTGCTTTCTCTTTGTTTCCATATGTGTTTTAGTTTTTATCACACAATTTCCTTTGTACTACTGCTTATATCATGATGTGGGGACTTGTACTTTCATTTTCCTTTTCTGCCTTAAATTTCCTAACAAAAGGTGGTTAACAGAGCTTGAATTTCCTGTTGTTTGTATGTGCAAATTGTTGTTAAATCAGAGAATAACCAATAGCTTGTTCTTGTGCAGGAATCGTTGGATAATATCACTCTCTTTTCTATAATTACTATCATGTCTTTTTTCTTGTTGGCTCCTTTTGCTATTTTCATGGAAGGAATCAAATTCACTCCTGCTTTTCTGCAATCTGCTGTGAGTAATTCCCCTCCTCTGAAATGTTTAGTGATTGCTTTTTCTTCACTTTACAGATATTATCTTCTGTTATAATCAATTGCATTTCCTCCCTACTGACAAGAAGATTTGTTTGCTTGCCAGGAATTGAATGTCAGGCAGGTTTACACTAGGTCTCTTAGCTGCTTTGTGCTTCCATGCATATCAACAGGTATACATATAAGTTGTCTTCTATATTCATTTTAAACCAGTAAGTCTCATGTTAATGAGCTTCCTGCAAGAAGAAATACAGTGATACTACTGAATCTTAGTCTATTGGACCTACAGAACCAGATGCAGAATTTTAACATACATTGAAGGGAGTAATGAATTCAAATATAGCTAATCTATGTCTTGCTGCTTGGTCTGTTTCCCCACTATTTATTTATTTATTTTAGTTTTTTGGGAATCTTTAGCAGCGGTTTCATTTTGCTTCCTCAAGTTATTTTGCATCTGCACTGATTGGTTTGTATTGTTCATGGTTCATGAGAAAGATAAATATTCTTTAGATTGACTCTGAGATCAAGATCAAATTTATTCTCATTTATTCTGTTTGCCATTGATATATTGGAGCTGTCAGATTAACTTTC
Organism: Gardenia jasminoides; assembly: GCA_013103745.1. NCBI lineage: Eukaryota > Viridiplantae > Streptophyta > Magnoliopsida > Gentianales > Rubiaceae > Gardenia > Gardenia jasminoides. Next base: position 27,455,320 of record CM023100.1, on the reverse strand, counting down.
AGGAATATTAATTGAACTGAAAGCAACTGTCTTTTATTGTTCCCATACCCAAGCAAAGACTAGAACTCCTAATAGACATACTAGGAGCATCCTGTGTGTTCATCATTTCTTGGTTTTGTTGTACCTCGTAATCTTGGATCAGATAGCATTCTTGGAACATTTATAATTCATTTTAGTTGAGAGTGATCTGGATGAAGTTCTATAGCTCAGTTGATATATTATCTCTGGGTACTGAGCAAATGCAGAAATTTGTATTTACCTGCCCCCTGTTTTCCTACATGTTGTCAGATGTGCCATATTTCATGTGTAACATAATCTTCTGTCTTTTCCTGGACTGTAAAGTCCACTGAAACATTCGAGAGAGCTTTTGACCGGAAAGGCCTTTATTGAAAACAAAAGCATTTATTCCTAATAATGTATAGAATTTCGAGCCATCAATATTTGGAAATGTTGAACCATGATTAAACTTTTTTGCTAGTAGTAGGAGTGGGGGAACCTTTGGTAATCTGATTATTTTTTTAACCTTGTGACTTCACGATTCACTTTATGTACTGCAGATGTTTCTAATTAATGTATTTTTGGAATCATACTCTACTGGTGTTAACTTTGCGTTATGCTCACAATTTGTGGAAGAAAATATTGCAAAATTTCCATAATTGCTTGAAACTCTTTTATTTGTATCATACAATAACAATAACCTGCGCCATTTGGATTGCATTTGTTTTTAGATAGACAAACAGGTAAAAAGGTTGTACTAGAACACTTGGTTGAAAAGCGTATCTAGAGAATTTTATGAAGTTTTTCAAAGTTGTCTACTATGCAACCACAAGAGAGTGTAGGAGTGAAGTTTGTCAGTCCACCCTTCACACTTTGTGTGGTTTACCTGTTCTAAGTTTGTAGTATTCCTACAATGTTTGATGTAGTTTTGTAAGAACGTGTCGCAACAGTAAGCAGTGAAATAGTATAATTGTGAGATGAAGTGACTAATAGTCTCAGGAATGGTATATGACAAAATGGTTAACTTCTGCTGGTCCCTTTGTTTTCTCATTTGGCCTTTTGGATCAACTAAATTATAGTTGTTGTTTTTTGTGAGAATGCATAGATGCATTGCAAACATTCATGCTTGTGAAATTGAATGGATTTTTCGTCAAGTTTGTATTGTTAGTGCCTTCTGATTAGTGACCGAAATACTCAAGCTTTGATGGGCTAACATGCTTTTTCTGTGGCTGTAAGTGGTAAGCTGAACTAGACAAAAGTTGGTTGCTAGGAAGCATGGATGTGTATTAAAATCCTACGGACGCGCATATTAGTTATTGTGTCATTTATGAACTCTAATTAAGCATTAGGACTATGCTGCAATTAAAGAAACAAAGCAAAGAGGGAGCAAAATAGCAAGGGAAGGGATATCCAGAAGCAATTTGAGAGGGATTGATATCTAATCCAAAGTTTCACTGGCCCTAGAACATGTACGTGCTGAGAGAGGGGAAAGAAAGAACATGTGCATCCTGAGACCTGTCAGGTCTAGAATAAGATGCTCATCGTTTCTCAGGAAAATGTTGTGGTACATGGCTCCGACTGAAATCTTAAAAATCTTTAAAGTTAGTATATCTGAGATTTCTAGGTGATTTCTTTTTCTGAGGACAAAATATTTTCTCTATTCATGTTATGGTAACATTGATTTTATCATGCAAAAGTTCATTTTGTTGATGCTTAAAAGAGTTTATGCTGCAGGTTTCTTACATGATATTGCAGCGGGTATCTCCTGTAACTCATTCTGTGGGCAACTGCGTGAAGCGGGTTGTAGTGATTGTCTCATCTGTTCTATTCTTTAGAACACCTGTTTCACCTATTAATTCTTTGGGTATGGTTACCTACTCTTTTAAGTCCAGTATCATTGAATATCTTTCACTTGTCTGAGAACCTCCTTACACAGAAAGTCTCTCACTCACACGTGCAGGCACACGCACACACACACTCTCTCTGGTGTCCCCGGTGGTGGAGCCACATGTTGTTGAGGGTGGGCAATTGCCCCCCCCCCCTCCTCCCTCAACTTTGAGAAATTGTTTTTTAGGCTTTGTAAATTTAGAAATATTTAAACTTACTCCTTATTTGCCCCCCTTAAAATCTATAAAATTCTCTTTTCTAAGTGCATTGCCCCCCCAAAGTTTATAAAATTCTCTTTCTACTGCATTGCCCTCCCCCTCCCCTTGCCCCAAAAAACAATATAATTCAGTAGTATTAAAACTATGGATGTTAATCCAAGAATAAGGTCTTTTGATGTTTTCAAATTCAAATTAATAGAATGATTTCTATTGCTATATTTGAGCATAATTTAAACTCAAAAACATATTTTTCATAAGGAAAAAAAGCATGTTTTGCGTAGATTGCTACATTTCATGTGCTTAATGAGATCGACCCTGGGGTCTTGGCTCCGCCACTGGGTGTCCCTGTGTGTGCTAGTGCACATTTGAAACTATAATTTCAATATTTGGTTTGAGTGGCCATTATTTTATTTTGCTCACCAAGTCTTTCATCTTGATTTCGTAGGCACTGGGATTGCACTTGCGGGAGTATTCCTGTATTCAAGAGCGAAGCGCATTAAGCCCAAGCCAAAAGCAGCTTAAAGTATGCATTTTAAACAGTTTTGTTGGTAAATGTTATCTTTAGATGAGAAAGCAATAGCACAAATTGGTCAGATGACTAGGCAGGAACTTATTCCGATTTTTGCAGCTTTTTCATTATGTTAATTTTCTTCGTGGTACTGGTGTATTCTTTTGCTGGAAACTAACAGATGCATTTGTCTCATTCCACCATAGTTTGTTGTGTTTTGCTCTAAATGTAATTGGTAATATCCTCAATGTTGGATGTGTTCTTCCCAATGTTCAGGTGAATATGACTCCGAATCCATTTTGGGCTTTTCGGCATGAGTGCGTAAATGTGGCTCTTATGATTTCTGTGATTCTCTGCAGTTCTTCCAATAGCGTCCGTACATATTGGTAATGTGTTTCATTGAAATTTTGGAGGCTTGAAAATTTTGAGTGAGAATAAGGATGGCAATGGAGTGGATGCCCGCCTTGTGAGGAGTAACGGGGCGGGAGGAGTTTTTTTTTTTTTGTGGGGGTGGGGGGGGGGGGGGGGGGGGGCTTGGTGGTTTCTTCCCCCGTTAAATGGGATGGGGAGGATACTGTCCCCTGTCTCCTGCATAAATTGATTAATTTAAATAATATATATGTATATATATTCTAATAATAAGAGTAATAAACATAGAATATTGATTGGGTGTACTAGTTCTTTTTATTATTATTATTTGTAAATATAAAACACCTATGTGAAGAAACTACGATACTTAATTTACCGAGTCCTTACTCTCTTCCTCTTTGTTTTTAACCTGTGGCTCTTTTCTGTTCTCCATAGTTAACCTAACCAAGACCTCAACTCTGAGAGATGACTGAGTCATTGGGTTTTTGGTTCATCCACGGTTGGACAGTAGCTATATGATAATATATTTTAAATTACTAAAATAATAAAATTTTTAAGTTGGCAGTTCAATTAGTGATTTTTCCTGATTCACCAATTGAATTGTCAGGTCGTTGATTAGTCAAAAGATTTATTATTTGTGCGATCTAATTAGTAATCTAACTTCGATCCTATGTCTAATTCACGGTTTGAAAAGTTTGATCGTTGAAACGGGCCAAACGGGGTTTATAAACATGTTTTCTCTGTTCATTTGTCACTTATTTTCCGTCACTTAAATGGGCCAACACAAAAATTTGTCAACCCAGATTTCCAAGAAGTTGAAGGATACTCTAATCTATTTTTAGTTTTGTAATAAGATGCTTTAGTTTGTTAAAGAACTTTCATAAATTGTAGTGGAATAATATGCAACTACTTGCCAAGAGGTAAAAGGAAGAATTTCTATGGAATACTTGTGATATCCCATTGTCTCTCTATTCATTTTGTGCATATAGTGTATGATCTCGTCTTTTACTATGATTGTCGGTGAGATGTTGAGCAAAGTGGAGGAGATTATTTTCACCAATAGGGTCTTTGGAGTTGGATGTTTGGCCTCATCTTCAAACTCTAGCTTCTGATACAATTTTTGTGGACAATGTTTGGCAGTGACCTTCAAGAAGGGAGGAGGATATTTGAACTCGTATGATCAAACTGTCACTTGTGGGCACCTGTAGGGGAAGCCCTGGGAGAGGGGGAAGGGGAGGGTGGGAGGGGAATGGAGGCGGAGGAAGATATTTGGCAATTGCTATCCCTAAGTGAATCATTTGACAGTTCTCACTATGGATAGTGAGGGACATTCTAGAAGGTGCTCAATATTAAATTCAAGAAGGGTGAACTGTATACAATTATCAGTGTGGTCTTTTTTTTTTTGAAACGATACTTGTGTTGTATCACTTTCAAAAGCTTTACACTTTACAAGAAAAGACTCGAATGGACTATACAAACAGTGTACCGAAACACTAAGAATCCATATATCCTTGTCCTATATTATGCCTAAAGCATACTTGCTAATTGCTCACTAATTTGATTCCTATCCCTTTCAACTAAACAAAAGGAGTACATTCGAAACAACTTGCTTAAGTTATGTATGTCTTCCATCACAGTCATGAAATTGATGTACAGGGCATTCTAAAGTTGAATATACCTCAAATAGTTTTTTGTTTTCAATCTGCACCACAATTTTTGGCCAAGACTAACTTGTTGCTTTGCACAGAGCTAGCCTCACAGCTACAGCTTCATCTGATGTTTGCGAGCCTGTACTTTTCTCATTCAATGCCCATCTAGTTATGTAATTTTGGTTCTGGTCCTGTACTGCCACTCCTATGCCCACATTGTTGTTTCCTTGATGTTGTGGAGCTGCAATATTGTTAATTGTTTCTGGGTCTTGCTGCTGTTGATGGAGTGTTTGTTGTATAGTTGTTTCTGTTGTGCTCATTCTAGTTGATTTGATCACTGTCTCCTCATATTCCAACCATTCTATTTGGGTTTTTGGATTGCTTTCAAAGGCATTTGTTCCTTCTCATTGAGCTCTCTTTTGTTTCTTCTCTTCCAGATTTGCCACATTATGTTTACAGTTAAAGCTAGGTGTCTTGCTCCCTCTGTTCTCGATCTTGCTTCATTGACTGTAGCCCACGATTTACCAACGCAGGCTTGTATGTCTAGAGTTCCTTCCCATTGTATGGGTGCTATTTTCCATATCTCTTTAGCTTTGCTGCAATTCAGCAATGCATGCTCTATTGTTTCCCTATCCTCTCCACATCTTCTGCAAATGGGGTCTCGCATCCCTATCCTGGTGCACAATGATTTGCCTCACTGGAAGTGCTTCCTTCAAGCATTTCCATAGAAAGAGTTTCAATTTGTGTTTGACATTTAGCCTCCGGGGGCTCTTCTAGATCTGATTCCCTTTAAACTCCAAGCTGGTCCCACCTTTATTGTTAGCTGTTGTTGATGGATTGCTATATTTGCTTCTTTGCACCCTATAACCAAAGCTCACTGAGTAGATTCCATTTGAATTGTGCATCTAGTAACTGCTGTCTTCTCTCTGCTATACTTAAGGGAATACTTAGGATCTTTTCTGCATCCATTCTGTTGAAGGTATGGAATACCAAATTCCTGTTCCATCTCTTTTGACAAATAAGTTCTTCCACTTTCTGTACTCTGCATTCCACCTGTTTCTCAGATGTTGGCCTTCCATTCGGATTGTTTGGTATCCATCTATTCTCCCAGATTTTTATGCTCATCCCAAACCCTATTTTCTTCCCGACCCCCTCTTGAATCAATTCTCTAGCTTGAGCTAGCCCTTTCCAAATCCAGGATGCATTGTTAGGAACTTGGCAAGTGAAGATTGGTTCTTTGGAAAAGTATTTTGCTTTCAGAACTTTGGTGAATAATAAGTTGAGACAGGTCAGTAGTCTCCAAACTTGCTTTCCCAAAAGAGACTTATTAAAATTTTCCAAATCTTTGAATCCTAGTCCTCCCTCTTTTTTTTCCTGAGTAAGCTTCTTCCATGAGCACCAATGAATCTTATTTTTCCCATCCTTTTCTCTCCACCAGTAGTTTGCCATCATTGAACTAATCTGCTTACATAACTTCCTTGGGAGTTTAAAGCATGACATTGTATAGGTAGGCATGGCAAAGGCTACAGCTTTAAGCGTTATCTCTTTTCCTGCAGCACTTAGCATCTTGTTATTTCGTTTGCCAAGCCTATGTTTTATATTATCTCCGATATAACTAAAAATCTGCTCCTTTGATCTCGTAACAACCACTGGAAGGCCCAAGCATCTTCCTTGATTCGCCCTTTGTATGTTTCCCATCCTCTGGCATATTTCCACCTTCACATCCTAGTCTATGTTCTTACTGAAGAAAATTGAGGATTTCTCCAAATTAATTAGTTGACCTGAGCATCTTTCATAGCTCTTTAGAATTCTCATGAATGCTGTTGCCTGTTGAGAGTTAACCTTGCAGAAAATTAAGGAATCGTTTGCAAAGAAAAGATGGGTGATACTAGGCCCCCCTACTGATCTTCATACTTGTGAGCTTCTTAACTTCAGCTACCTTCCTTATGATTTGAGAAACCTTCGAGCATAATAGGAGCAGGATAAGGTGATGGGGATCACCTTGTCGATTCCTCTCTGGAATCACATATTCTTTGATTTCTCCATTTATGCTGAAGGAATAAGATACTGTTCTCAAGCATTCCATTATCCAGCTTATCCATTTTTCCTGAAATCCCATCCTTTGCATTACTACTTCCAAAAAATTCCATTCCACCCTGTCATATGCTTTCGACATATCTAATTTAACTACCATAAAACCATCTTTTCCTTGCCTTTTGTTCTTAAGATAGTGCAGAAATTCATGAGAAATTATAACATTATCTAAAATCTGTCTGCCAGGAATGAAAGCTGATTGATTTTTGGAGATACAAGCATTCAAAACATTCTTAAGCCTATTAGCCAAAATTTTTGCAATGATCTTATAAAGAATATTGCAAAGGCTTATAGGCCTATAATGTTTGGGAGAGGTGGAATTCAAGACTTTAGGAATGAGGGATATGACAGTGTGGTTAACAGATTTAAGGATGTGACCAGCACGGAAAAATGTTTTAACGCATTTACTACATCCATTTTGATTAAATTCTAGAATTTCTGGAAGAAGATGGGTGACATTCCATCCAATCCCGAATAGGATTCATAGAGAACAAAGCATGCTTAATTTCATCTTCTTAAATAGGTTTAGTGAGATTATTGTTCATGCAATCAATAATAGTGTGGGGTATACCATCTAATACTTCATCAAAGCTACCACTTTCTGCACTATTGAACAATTTCTTGTAGTAATCTGCCACCTCAGTACACATCTTCTTTTCATTGTTAGTCCAAGATCCATCCTCTCTTTGCAGGTGTATCATTCTATTCTTCTCCTTCTACCCTAAACTTGTGCATGGAAAAATTTCGTGTTCTTGTCTCCATTCCTGAGACAATTAGTTCTTGCTTTCTCTCTCCAATAGAGCTCTTCATCCCTATAAGCATCTTTTAGTTGTTGTTTCAGTGCATCCATTCTCATTTTCCTGTTGTTTGTTCATTTTATCCTCACTTCTTCCATTTGCAATTTGATCTTGTCAATTTTCTCTTTTGAATTTGCATGGAACTTATTCTTCCATCTAAGAAGAGCCACTCTACATTTTTTGATTTTGCTGACCACTTTGATCATTCTTGTTCTCTCAACTTCCTGCTCTCATGCATCTTTGATGACCTCTTCTATATCCTCTCTCTGTATCAATCTCTTGTCAAAGTAAAAATGTTTCCTCCTTACCCTGGTATCAGGACATGTATCAATCACCAACATACTGTGATCTGAGGCAAAAGATTCCACATTTTTGTAGCTCACTTTACGAAAATTTTGCAGCCAGTTTTGACTACATAATCCTCTGTCCAATCTCTGTCTTACTTCCCCCTCATTCTTCTAGTTATTGCTCCAGGTCCATGGGTGTCCTTCAAACCCAATATCTATCAACTGGTTGTCATTTATAAATTTTTGAAGTCCCAGAAGCTTCTTTCCTCTCTCCAAGTCCCGCCCCATTTCTCTTCATTGGAGACAATATCATTGAAGTCTCCTGCTATAATCCAGCTTTCTCCCCATTGTTTTTTCTTGTCTCCAATAATCCTCTACTGCTATTTCCTTATCTAGTTGTCACAACTAGCATACACTCCCACAAACCACCAGTTGCAATTGGATTCCTGATCTTCCACTAGAACTTCAATTGTGAATGTAGTCATTAGAATCTTACTAACTTTGACCTCCTCCTTCCACATTAAAGCCATGTCCCCCTGTTTTACTTACTGCTTCCACTACTTTGCTGTTATCAAATCTAAGTATTTTTTTTAAACTTTTTCCATATATTTTTCTTTTTTTTAGTTTCACAAAGAAAGACTATGCTTGGGGAGAGAAGGTTGTTCACCTCCCTCAGGTGGAGAATTGTCAAGGGGCTCCCAACTCCTTGATAATTCCACACCATCATCTTCATTTTACCTCTGGGGTCCATTGAAGGTTGGACCCCATTCCTTCAGCTTCCCTTCTTTGTCCTATTTCTCCAAGTTCCTTTTTATTCCTTTTCCCCACCTGTGTCTCTTTTTCAGCATTATCCATTTCTAAGTCCACCAAATATGATTTCCTCTTGCCTTGCATTGTTAATGAATTATTTCTATTGTTAAGATCCGTCAATGGTTGCCTCTTATTCTCTGGGGACTTCGGAATCTTCTTGAACCTTTTTCTTTGTTTCAGCACAGCTACTAGCTTCTGTTCTTCCATTTCCTCACTTATTACCACTAGTTCCTATTCTGACACTTCTTGTTTGGTTTTTTCCTTATAGCTTCGTAATTCTGCACCTGTACTGGAATCTTCTTCCATTTCTAGTATCTCCTCTGTTATGCTTTCCATTTTTTTGTTCTGTTTGCTAGAAGATTTTCCTCATTCCTTCCATTCCATGTTGCATGTTCTTCCTTCTTATTTGCTATCTCTGAGTACTGGATTGTCACTTTTTCAATTCTATTTTCCATGTTTTGTCTAGCCTTATCAGTATTAGACTTCATATTTCCATGGTTACTTGTGTCACTATTAGGAATTTGGTTTACTATAGTGTAGGTTTTTAGCTTATTTCTTTGCTCTCTCTCTTTCATACCTAGCACTCATTTGATTCGTTCCGTTCATCTTATCGTGTTCACTTGAACCTTCTCTTTCAACCCATTCCCCATTTTGGAATCCCTAGAATTTCATTTGTGAGTTGTATATTGTGCTTGGCTGTTTCTCTTGGGGTGTGTTTCTTCCAGAACTAGCTTTCATCCATACCCCAAATTGGTTATCTTTCTTCCCTTCATGATGATTATTGTTCTGTTTACAGCTTCTTTCACTATGTCCAACAACACCACAATTATAGCAGAAATTCGGACATCTTTTGTATTTGAAACTTGCCTATTTTGTCAGCCTTCACATCATCCTCTATTCCTTAGTACCATCTATTCACCACTAGAATCTAGTTGTCAAAGATCCACGGCCCTCCATGAATAATCCTTTCTCTATCACTTTCTAGGGGTATCATAAATTGAAACCAGTTAGGACCTAGTTCAATTGCTCTAAGATCTTTAGGGTAGTTCCAAGCAGCAGTCACAAAATTTTTAACCCTAGTATAGTTTACAACCTTTTCTCCCATTATTTTCCCCATTAGACTGCTACGGCATTCTTTGATACCCGAATCTAGATCCTCACTTGCCAAGTCCGTAGCCTACAGCTCTATGCTTGACAGTGCTGTAGACACCAAATTTTGACTATTTCTTTTGTTTTCCTATGTTTTTATCTGTTAATGTTTAGTTATTTATCTTTGAATTTTCTAATATGTTTTTCTCATTTTTGTAGGTTTTTCTTTAAAAAAAAAAAAAAAAAAAAAGGGTCAAAGTCATAAGAATTCTGGTGAGTCAGTCAACATCAAAAAAAAAAATGTTTTTTCGAGCTTGGATCATCCTTTCCGTATTTTCGATGCTTGAACGATAAGAAACCTATTTAAACATTCCCCAACTGTAAACCCTAACAAGATCTAACGTTCAAGATTAGCTCACCTCATCCAAGAACATCAAAACCCTAGTTCTAGGTTTGGGTGGCTATAAATAGCCTAGATTAGGGTTTAGCAAGAGGTGGGAAGATCTGCGAGAAAAGGAGGCAATTAGGAGAGCTTTGAGAGAGAAAAAGAGAGAAAAAGGAAAAGAAAGAAGAAAAGAAAAGCTAGGGTTTCACCTGAAGAGCTTATTCTTGGAATTTGCCTCTTCGTTTTTTATTCAAGCTTCGGTAGCATACTTATACTCTATTCTTTTTTTGATAGTAAAATTGCGAGATTTGGGCCTTTTAGTGGAACCAAGGTCTTGAGTAGTTTTCTTTTATTTTGGGATATTTGATGATGATTATCGGTGTTATATGAGCATGTTGTGTTTATAAGGCCTTGGTAAGGCTAGTAGATTGGTTTTACGTTTAAAATTAGGCGTTTGATGCTTACGTGATGATCTTTGTTGTGATTCAGAAATTTAAAAATGTTCTTCACGATTTGAAGATGTGAAGAAGCGGACTACTTCAGCGGATTAGTTAGCGGTCGCGTTTCCTCTGAATGTTTGAAGTTGTGAAAGCGCGGATCTCTTGGGAATACCTGCGTAACGATCCGCGTTTCGGTTGAATATTGAAGATGTGAAGAAGGTTCTTCCCTTCCTTTTGCCTATTTGATGAATGCTTAAGATTTGGCCTTCTTCGATTTTAGCTTGTTTTGACATGATCTGAATGCTGATGTTTGATGCTTTAAATAGATCCCTTGCCTCTGAGGATTTTGTTTTGTGATATTGTCTGAAAAACTGGAAGCAATCTTCCTGATATTTTGAAGATGGGAAGAGCATTTTTGGATATTTCATGCTCTTTTGTTCAATCTTACTACTTCCTATTATTATCTGTTTGCTTGCGAGTCTTAGATACCCTTTCTTTGAATTTTTGATTGGTTTTCCTTTAAATTGGTACCTTGATCCCTTTTGTTGACATTGAGTCTTAGATAACCATTTCCATCATCTAAGGATTCAATTAAGGCCTCACATCAAGGGATGGTAACTTCTTTCCCCTATTATGTGCTTATTATGTGTTTTTTGCATGATTTTGCATGTTTTAAATTAAGTTTTCCTTTGCTTTTATTCATGTCTAGTCTTTATTTATGTCATTTAATTTTTGAGTAAATCATTTGGAGGCCTTGGATGCCAAGTTGTAATAGATAGGTTTAATTGGGCAAAAAGTGTATTTATTCTAGAAGATGTAATAGTTAGATTATTATTCCGAATTTTTCCCCCTTAGAATGTATTTAGGTTTCCCCCAATGTAATAATTAGTTTTTATATGCTTATTTTGCATGCTTGCATGATTATGTGTTTATTTGCTTTCCTAGGGCCTTGCATTTAGACATTATGCCTATGTGTTACGTGTTTATGTGTTTTATGTGTTTACTAGCTTTATTATCATGTCTACATGATTATTGTGTAAATATATTGACGTCGCCACACTAGTCCAACGCTAGTTGTGGCCTTCCCCTTCGATTTCTCACTAATCCAATGTTAGTGAAAACCTTTTGACAAGGGCTAGTCCAATGCTAGACCCCTAAACGCCATTCATTAGATACAAATTTCACACACTTTTCACTTTTAGATTTTCTTTCCCATTTTGCATGTCAATATTATCCATCCATATGTGAAACATCTCATTTAGTTTTCTTTTTTATTAGTACATTTAAGGCATTACCCTTTGAAATTATGGCTTCCTAGCCTTAGCGCTTTATTTCCTTCTATGAAAAGGAAGATTCAAAGTCACGAGTTTAGTCCCCCGCACCCATTATGTTGCATTATTCCTCTTTAGGACATACATGTGTATTATTTTAAATGCTATCAAAACCATTCTTTAAAAAATCAACTTTCTTCTTCATGTTTTAGCAATTCAAAGTTAAAAAGCCACTTTTCTTAAAATTGCATCTTTTTGGAAATTCAAGTTCCTTTTTGCATTTAGAATTGATCATTTCAAAAACCCAACTTCTTTTCTCTTAATACTTTATGAAAATTGCATTTTTGAAAACCCTACTTTCCGTTCATTCGAGTCTCATCATTTGCATTTTTTTTCGTGACCTCCTCGAGGGATCAAAATTGGATGACACAACTAATGTGATCAATTCCAATCACATCTCAAGGAGACATTTTGCCCCTCTCGATCCAACATTAGGTTTAGGTTTTGCATCCATATAGACAACATCCAAATGTGATAAGTTTTAAAGTTAGAATTAGGAAATTTTCAACTAAATCTTGCAACTAGCTTTGGCTAGGTTAGAAGGGTGCCTTAGAGACGAGTAACATCGAATCTTTGCCTTCCCTTCTTTCAACCGTGACCCCCGAACCTTTTTCTCTAGTTTTCAAAGACCTGGAGTCGTCTAAAAAGGGTTTTTCTTTGTTTTCATTAATTAAAATCTTTTGGGTGACTTGGTACACCTAAACTCCATACCAAGTGGCGACTCCAAACTTTTTCTAAAAAACCCTTTTCTAGACTTTTGTTTTTGGGTCCAAACCGTCGCATTTTATAGTCCCATGACCCCTTTCCCTTTTTCTACCTCAATCTTTCCCTTTTCTACAACAACATACATTTTTGTTAATCGAAAAAATGGGGCGCGACAAGTGCGAATTGCTGCATCAGTTCTGCTAGCTCTTCCGCCATGGAGCTCACACGGAAGTATAAGAGGTATACCACATGCTTTTCACTGATTATGAGCTAGATCTAATTAAAACAGCAAGGAAGCTAGAAAAGAGTCAAAGTTCACTAAGTAAATGCAGATTTGGTAAGTTGATGAGTTCAGGAAAGCTATTAAAACTCAAGATAGTAAAAGGCAGGAAATTCAGTTTATGACATTTAACTTAGATTCAATGCCTTACCTAACAGAATTTTGATAGCATTCCTTCCTGCTTTTAAGGCATGGTGGGCCTCTGGATGCTCATAATTAGATCTTTTTTCAGCTATAAATGCAATAGAACAAGTTGAATGAAATCATCCAAATTGTTGTTTTTCTATTCTCATTTTTTTTTTGAAATTTTGAGAAGTTTGCGTTTGGAGAGAGATGGGAAAATTTGAAAACTTTTGAACCTTCAAAGCTCCCACCAAGGGGAAAAAATGCTCTCTTTCCAAAAGAGAAAAAAAAAGCCTCTACCGTGGAGAGAAATTTCAGATTTTTAACACAGATTTCTTATTAGATGTGGTCTCACATGGACTTAAATTACTACAGAAGAAGTTAATGAAGCGTACGACTAGGAGATGTTGTATACACATGCGGAAGCTGCGCCCTCATTTTCATTTTCATCTCCATCTTCCTTGAGACTACAAAGATAATGAGGCAGTCATTGCGGGCTCTATTGTTCCAAGGGGCCCATCACAATTCTCTTTTGGTGCTGGCATTCCTTTTTTGGGCCATCGTCAAGACCTAACCCATGAACAACTTAGTCCCTTTGGACTATAAGTGTTAAAATTGGTGATTTGGGTATATTTGGGTAAGTCATAATTGGGTAATGGATATAATTAAATCAACTCATTTATACCTATTTAAAATAATGGGTATAAATGGGTACCCATTTATACCCATTTAATAAATGAGTATGAGTATACCTAACTATCCATTTATGATTTGTTTGAAATATTATTTATTTTTTAAAGATTTTTTGCATGGTGTTTGACAATAAATAATGGTATTTTATTGTTATTACATTGATAAGAAATTCAAATTTATCTCCTTATCACTCTCTAAAATTTTGAATAAAATGTGTATTTATTTTTAAATGGGTTAAATGGATGAGCCAAGTCAACCCATTACCCATCAATTAAATGGGTATAAATGGGTACCCATTTATACCCATTTAAAATTAATGGGTTGATTTGGGTAAATTATTAATGTATTGGGTTTGGGTGAGCCAATATAAATGGGTAATTATTGACACCTCTACTTTGGACCTGTACCCATTTATACCCATTTAAAATTAATGGGTTGATTTGGGTAAATTATTAATGGGTTGGGTTTGGATGAGCCAATATAAATAGGTAGTTATTGACACCTCTACTTTGGACCTATGGATAATTTATTATTGAATTTTAATAATGTGTTATTTCTTGATGCAGGGTTCAGGCTATATTACGCCTTCTAGGTCGAGCAATCATTAAACCCAATAGTGTTAGAGCCGAATATCCATTCGGATCAGTAGGTTGATACTTCTATTGCTCGCTTGAACGCACTTGCTGATACCCAAGAGCTCTCCTTGCTACTCTCGTACCAACCTTGTGGATCTGCTGCCCAAATTCATTGCCAGAATCCAACGCTTCAGATGGCTTCAAGGCATGAATCGGAGGAATCCCAGCAACCTCTTCCGGATTCATATTTCATCACCAATTTCAATTTGTTTTCACCATTGTGGCGTAAGAGCCCCGTTCTAAGGAAAAGTAAGAGGAAGGAGAAGGAAAGAAGATTTATGTAAGCAGGAAAATAACCAGAGATCAGGAGCCCTGTTATGCTCCTCCAGGGTGTAATTCTTTGATTATAAATGAAGGCTAGCCAAGTATTGATACATGCCTATACCAGCTTTCAAACGATTTGAGCTCCGCTACTAACTTGGATGAGTATAAGTATAGTTTTGACTTGCATGCAAAGGCATTTAAGTGGGGAGTTAGTCAGGCATCTCAAACTTCTTCATTGACAAAGTTTGATAAGAGGAAATTCAGGCAGGAATTTCAACTTAACAGATTACACCGACGATGTCTCTATTGTTTGATCCCACCAATGGCTTATTATTGAAGAAGGCAAGGTTTACATTTATCTGGAATTATAGGTGTCAAAATGGGTTATTTGGGTAGATTTAAGTAAATTATAATTGGGTGATGGATATAATTGAATCAGCTCATTTACACCCATTTAAATAAATGGGTATGGATATAACCAACTACCCATTTATGACTCGTTTGAAATATTATTTATTTTTTTAAAGGTTTTTCGCATAGTGTTTGATAATAAATAATGACATTTTATTGTTATTACATTGGTAAAAAATTCAAATTTATCTCCTTATCATTCACTAAAATTTTGAATAAAATGTGTATTTATTTTTAAATGGGTCAAATGGGTGAGTCAAGTCAACCCACAACCCATCAATTAAATGGGTATAAATGGGTACCCATTTGTACCCATTTAAAATTAATGGATTGATTTGAGTAAATTATTAATGGGTTGGGTTTGGTTGAGTCAATATAAATGGATTGTGATTGACACCTCTATTTGGAACGATGGACGTAACGAAACAGACTTGTTCGTTGACGCGAATATTTTGGCCAATCAATTTGCTGAGGTCTCAACCCAAGGTTGTTGGATGCTGATCCGGCTGTTGGGATGGCTGTCCCTAAATAGCTACCACGGTTGCCATGAGGCTCCTGAGTTGGAATTATAGGGGAATGGGTCAATCTTTTACAGTTCAACTACTACTAGTACTATCAGCAAAATTTTTATTGTTATGAAAACTAAAATACTACTACTAGTACTAGCGTAGTGTTAGTACTTAGTAGTTTTAATGGCTACCAATTATTTAGTGGTGGACATTTTATCAAATGAAGAACAATTCCAAGGATTGTACTGGGATGAATTTATTCTTTAAATGTATAAAAGATTAAATTCAGAATTAAAAAATGCTGATAAAATGCCTTGACCTGTCTTTTTTTTCTTTTTTTTTTGTAATCATAAGTAGAAGTCTTTTATGTTTTTATAGAATTTATTTTTTTCATCAACTAAAATTTAGGAGCATTAGAAATTAAATATAAAAATATATACGTAGAAATCAAATAAAAGAAAAATTGAGGAAAAAAGAATTTAGGAAAATATAAATTCACAACAAGACCAAAAGAAATTTGATAAATTAAAGATATTAAAATTAATATAAAAAATAACAAAGCAAAAAAAAAAAAAAGAAATAGATTTGGATATTGGATGGGATCAATCTAAACCCGTCTCAAAGTAATCCTACCCAAATTAGTTCCAAAATACATATGAATATTGTTGTGTCCAAACCCATATTGATTAATCCCATCTCAAAACCAAGCAAATCCCGCCCCATCTTGTCCATTTTGCCATCTCTGCAAAATGATCATTTTAGTATTCCAAAAGACCAAAAGATTGGAAACAACCATGATAACTAGGTTCTTTAATACACTTGCCTATTTCCTTTACTTATTCATTATCCTGTACGGAGGGATACATGGACTGAGGAGGAAGAAAGATCTTGATCAAGGCTCATGCTGAAATAGGGAAAAACATTGTCATAAAATGCAAAAGGATTGAAATGTTGAGAAAATGACACTAGCTAGTGCCAAAATTTTAGCTGCTTTCACTTTTTATTTCTTGGTGCTTTGTATGTGCAGGTTTTGTGCACAATTATATTGAAACATATATAGATAAGTTTTTTTTTTTTTTTTTGGTACTTTGGAGGGCTTTAGGCCCATTACATGTTGACTAGTCTAGGAATAGCTACTCCAATGACATCCTGCCTTAGCAGCTCTCGCAGTGTATGCGGTGGATCCCTCAAATATTCCAACCCTCTCTGCATCCCCAAACTTTGTTTTGCAAGATGGTCCGCACATATATTTCCCTCTCTCCAAGTGTGCTTTATCTGACATTCCCAATCTCTGCTCAGCAGGTTCTGTATTGTCAAGATGAGATTGTAGTGTGGGCTTTCCACTGGCACTTGCCTGATCAGTTCCAACCCAGTGCGGGAATCTGTTTCTAGTATGACACATCTATATCCCAGCTCCCATGCAATCCTCAGCCCGTGAATCATTGCCCACATTTCTCTAGCTACGTTACTTGCTTTACATATGGATGCACAAAATCCTGCTATCCAGCAGCCATATGCATTTCGTATCAGTCCACCTGCTCCTGCCTTTCCAGCCGTCATATTTGCTGCTCCGTCCACATTCACTTTGATCCAATTTTCTTCTGGTTTAATTAGTCAGTCAAGACACTTGAAAAAAAACCTACAACTTCACCTAAAAAAATCTTGGTTCAAGTATTAAATCATAATTAACATTTTTTTCCCTTCTGTTTTCAAGCGTGTATTGTCTATTTATAGGCAACCCCCAAACAGACTCAAAATGCAATAAATAACATATGTACCACTTGGTTTTTACCTATTTAGACAAGGCATTTGAGAATGAAGTAAACACCGCAGGATTTGGTTACCTTTGGTTGTCTTCCTCTCTTTGCCACGGAGTTTAACAGAAAACGTAACAATCAATCAGCTGGCAATCAGCAAGTTTCCTTGCCAAGTAATTCCTTGGAACCTCAAATTGACAAAGCATTTTGCTCCTCCAAGATTTTGAGCACCTTAATGACTTACTTTTACCAAGGATCATCGTTCAATTCTGACTTATGGATCTAAGCTACTGATATGATCCTTCCCATTCCTTCTTTAAAGGATCTTCAGTGATAGATTTGGGTTTTTAAGAGTTCAAGCCATTTGAACTACACTTTTAAGGACAATGTAGTCTGGATATGCAAATTCATCTGATTGTAACATCATCCTCTTGAAGCATCAAGAAGTTAATCTCTTAAATTTCTGTGTCTAAAATGGGAGGCCTTGCATAATTTCCAATAATCCCTTGTCTTCTTCGATGAAAATGCCAAGGGGAAGTCAAAAATTTATCTAAAACTGCAAAGGAGCAACGGACCCTTGAAGAAGATAGATAACTGAAAAGTTGTTTTTCCAAATATTTGATGAGATCTTGATAGTCTTTTTTGTATTGTTAATTAGGCTTGGTAAAAATGTTTCTCTTGCTTTCTGCAAACATATATATATATATATATATATATATATATGCAGTAATTTTGATGTCATTCTAATTTTGCATAAGTGGGCAACTAATCCATTTTGTAGAGAAATTTGGAGTGGGAAAATGGCCTCAGATTGGTAATTAAGATACTGAAAGGGAGAATTGCGAGCAGTGTAGCGAAAGATGCAACAATCATTCAAGGCCCGATATCAAGGTGTGCTTCTTAATTTATTTCTTAGTTAATTAATCTCCACCAGAAATGTACACCTATGCATACTGTTTTTTTTTTTCCTTTTCATGAATTAGCATTGAAACTTGTATATGGTTCTCTTGTTACTAGAATTCCACTCTCATAAATTAATCTGGTCTTTTAAATGAATTTCTTTATGATTTCTCTTTATGACCTATATTTTGTTTGGCACCAACCGGAAAAGGAAAAAAGATAACAATCAAAAGAAATTATTTTATGGATATTTTAAGGAATAGAAAAATTTTGGAAAAAAAAGAATAACATAATCTTCATTTTTTCTATTTTTATTTGAGTGTTTAATAATAATAAATTTTTATTGATTCAATTTTCACATATTTTTACCCTATCAAAATTTCTTTTTCTGAAGAGAATATTATTTCGATAATAAATAGACTAAATGATTGGTTTTGAACAATAGATGTCTTTCACATCCAGTTAGAACAATAAGTAATCCCCTTTAATGGCAGTTCCCAAAAAGCGTACTTCTACATCAAAAAAGCGTATTCGTAAAAATATTTGGAAAAGGAAGGGATATTGGGGGTAAAAAATTGCACTTAAAAACAAGCTGAAAGGAGATTAATTTCATGTAATACATTTAAGATCTCAGAAATAGCAACTTCAGACGTGGACAACTATTACACTTGTAGTTTATATATTTCATATCTTCATGCAACTTACAAGAAATTCAAATATTGTTTAGGTGCTTTAAGTTTTTAAAAGGATTATGAACGCAATGGTTACGTGACTCACTACATGAACAAAAATATCTATTGGTAATATATCTCGTAGATCAATGATACTTGGTGTAAACTATAAAAGTTTCAATTACTTTAAGGCTGCTTTTAGATCGAGAGATTTGATGAAATATTTGAAATTTTTTCAATTTTTTTATTGTTTAGGTTGCTTAAACCCCTCGTTTTGTACACTGAAAATATTTGGAATCGAAAGACCTTTCCAACTTCATCATTCCATTCCGGTATTTCATATGGACATTTTTTTTTTTGTGGGAAAGGCGTTTCCCCTCGAAAGTTTATTCCAACTTTTTCTGGAATCTCATTCCTCTTAAAAATTTAGGGGTTCATTCCCACTCTATTCAGAAAATACCAAAATTATAGTAGTCAAGATTAATCTTTTATATTCTATATTTCTATCTCCTATATATGTATTTATTTTTCATATATATTAGAAAACTCTTCTTATCCCAACATTTATATTTTTTTATCTCTTTATACTATTAAAATTTTTTAATTAATAAGTTATTATAATTTATACTATTAAAAAGTTATTTTTTAATTAATAAATCATTTGTCTCTAAATCAAGATATCTATAAAATATTATATGTTATATATATGGGCAATTAAGTGAATATAATAATATTTTTTTCCCATTCTAACTTCTCAATATGATTATACCAGACATTGGAAAAGAAACTCATATTCTACTCTAACTTGGTTACTTAACACCGGAATAGTAAATAGTTTTGCTGCTCATTTTGGCAAGAAAAAAATTTTGGATAGAAAAGTCTTTTCATTCTAGATCTTTCTAGTGTACCAAATTATAATCATCAATTATTCCAAATTCTAAAATTTAAAGTGTATTTAGATAATCAGTAAGTTAATAAATTCAAATAACGTTTAAACAATCTGAACAATAAAAGTGATTTGGTAAATTTCAAATCTTTTATCAAATTTCTCGATCCAAACAAATTCTTAAATTATTTGCTAAGACAAATCCATAATGTTCAACATGGGACTCAAAATTTCTTGCACACTCTTCATGCTGCAACTTGCTTGGGCAAAAGCTCACAATTTACTAATATCATTCGAGCCCTACCTATGAGTCTATGTATCAATGGAGCCCAGATATGCCAGATCAACCCAAAAATTTCAGGTCCAAACCTAACATATTACTAGCTTGGGATGTACATTGGTCTAAATATAAGGCCTAATTAAATTTTGAGGCAAGGTTAGGCTTTGTTAAGTTGGACCTGATTAAATCTCAGCCCAATTAATTATATATGAATTATTTATTATATGTATTATAATGTATATAATTTATAATTTATATATAATTATCATATATAAGTTATAGTTTATATAATTATATAGTAGTAGATAGTAGTACAGGGGGTATATACATATTATACATGATTATGACTTAATTATGAATTTGGCTCGAACCTAAATTAAAAGTCAAAGTTTCAATATCTTTGTTGAGACGAAGATGGACCTCACATTATGAGCTCCAGGCCTCCCACCTCTCCCCCTCCATCCAATTCCCCGGCTTGCTTTTTTGTTTTGTGAACTTAACTTGAGGTTACCAAAATTCTGGCTCACAATGCCCATCTGACAATTCTAGTCTTGCGATCTCATTCATTTGCCATGACTATTTTCTTAAAATCGTGTTGGATCAATGTGAATCCAATAAATGCGATGTCATTATTATTCAATAACTGATGGGTCTTAAACTTTATTTTGCTCTTCCCATTGATGAAGATGTGTCTAGACTCTAGAGCTACATCAAGGCTCACTGGTGGGTGTCAAACCTCCAAAAATAAAATACCTACTCTAAGAATATAAATTCAAGTATAATGGTGAGTAGGGTCGTATCCACAGGGACTGTGTGATTTATCTCCTCTGAGAATTTGGGGGGTTTTGGAAAAGAGAGCAATTAATTAAAAAGGAATAAAAACTGAAATTCTAATTAAGCAGGAATGCAGGAATTAAATAACACAAGAAACAATGAATTAAAACAACCTAGTCAAGGAATTAATCTTAACACCGGTGCACACAACTGATCATAGATCCATAAAAATATTCATACGTTCATAGATAAATTGGCTATAGTAGTCAAGCGACGCGCCCAACCACCAATCCTTCCTTAATTTTATAGTAGCCCAGAGACGCTCATAAATTACTCTCTTGTGAACTAGACAACCCTAGAGACGCTCATAGGATTTAATGTAGTCATAGCATTAGGAATTAGAAAGACCCAATTCTAGATGGCAAACACACATGCGGGTTTACTTAGGCTAGATTAATTATCCCCACGATACAAATTAGACCACTTGCGAGGCGGTGAAATTGTCTCGTGTGCCACTAATTAGGTTGCTTAAAGGCGATGCGCCAACACCCTAATTGACTATATATTATTTAGACAATTGAATAACAGGCCTAATTACCCAATAAACCCAAATTATAATTAATTGAAAACAGAGAATAATTAAATACCCATGAACATATAAACTAAAATTAATAATAAAAACGATCTCACAGTTGTGGTGCCCCGAGTCTTGATTATTCCTCAACTAGAAAAGGAACTAGCCACGCCTCATGTTAACGAAGCAATTCCAAGAATTCAAGAAAGTCGACTGGATGTAGAAATAACTTGACTTGCAATTGAAATAATCTTCACTGCTTGTGCGTGAATTCCAAAAGTGAAAAGTAAGCAAAATGAACTAGTCTATAGATATGGGTCACCACCCAAAAGAACAAAACAAGTACTGGTCTCTACTAATCTATGAAGCAACGGAAAAAAAACGAAAGACGGAAAACTACGGAATAAAGCTATTCTAAGTGGCAGCTGAAAAACACAAAAGCAAGAAACTACTAATCAACTATCCTAGGCTCCTCACGAAGTCAGGAAAAAACTAAAACTACTACTACTAATCAAAAGTGCTCTCCCCGAGAAAACGAAAGACGGAAGACTAAATAGAAGTCTCGCAATGATCTCCTACTCAGGTAAGGAAAAGATTCCTTGTATTCATCTCCTCTTGCCGACTCTTTAGAAGACCCAAGATACCAATCCTCAATTGATTTGGTAATCTCATAAAATAAGGAAGATATGCCGGTCATTGCGTGAGTTTCCAATCGCACGAGGTGTTTCCAATTAATTCCGCTACCCATGTTTCCAAAAGATTTACTCCTTCCTAATTACTAACTTCCGATAATCTCTCCGAGGTATTAACATATGTTCAGAAATTCAGCTCCCCAATTGCCAACTCAGCCCAACTTCCCTTCTCTCTGGCATAGGCAAGTCTTGGAAGTGCAAGTCTTCTGGAATTTTGCCAATAAACTCCATTTTTCACACCAACCACCTGTAATGGACACAAAACTCATATATAAGCAGTAACCCACTTCTTTGCACAATAAATAGCCAAAATTAATATCAAATAACCACAAATAAAGTGCACAATTATCTCCCTATCACTCACTGGAAAAAAGGTACACTGGTAAGGCTACTAAATAATTGGAATTTAAGAGACGTTCATACTTAAATTCAAAGCTATTCGAAGTATCTAAGGGTCTAAGATAATATGAAAAAATTTTTGGTCCTAGCAGTCTATTCCTTTCTTATTTAGTTTATTAAAAATGACAATTCATCAATTCCAATTACGTTGCCCGCATTCTTGACTTTTTACTTTCTTTTTTCTCTTTTTCTTCAGATTTCATCTTTCACCCATAAAGCTAAATGGATTCTTCTTTTATTCTTTACCCTCCGTATCCCTCCACTTTTCTTCTGTTCTCCTCTTCTTCTCCTACAGTTTTCTCTGACAAATGACCACTGGCTGTAATTGGCATTTTTTGTAAATTGACCAATTGATGAGTCAAAAAAATTTCTTGTGTTGATAAATTAAGTGGGGAAGAAAAGAGAAAAATGAAAAAATAATCTTTTTCCAATTTTTGCTAGTTTCCCAGCTATACCAGATTTTAATCAGTTTTGCCCAGTTGTTGACCTTTCAAGTTTTTGCACACCATTCAATTTTTTGCACATAATCAAATTGGATACTTGACTGATACTGGTTAAATAGGTTCGACTGGTCACCAATGTCTGAGCAAGTTGGTTTATTCATTGACAATGACATGTAGCTGGCTTCTAAAGACCATATATGTGTTCACTTACAAGTGACTTCAGAAAATGGATGAATTTGCAATAAAAGAGATAAATATGCCTTTAATAGAATTTCCTGCAAATTCTTCACTATGTCATGACATGTCTAACTTTTAATAAAAATGATCCACACACACACACACACACAGAGAGATATGTCACAGCACACTAACTGAAGTATGTTAATTATATCCAGTACTAGACCTATTCTGTATTTCACTAAGTACGATGTACAGTTATGAAATTAAAATTCGTTATCAACTGGATAAATCAAATGGTTTGATCAGAAACATAAGTTAATGGCAATAAGGGAAAGTTGTTGAAGAACACATAGTTGGAATAGAGCGGATGAAGTGGCTGAACCATAAGCAATTGGTTGAAAGGGATGAAAATCGGTAATGAAGGATAAAATGAATGAATAAAAAAGCTAGTACCATGGATAGTATGAATGGGATGACTAATGAATCGGTCGGTTAAGTGGTTAGTAAAAAATATCATAAATATGATAAAGACATTGTGTAATCATACACGAAAACCTCTATTGTGAGCATTGAAACTAGAATAGAAATTTGGAAGTTCGTAAATATAGATATCAAATTTTTACTCATTTTTTAGTCATTTTATGTGGTATATTTTTGTTGTATTGTTACATGAATTTTTTATTGGTAAATGTAGACAGCAAGGGAAAAGGAGCAAAAAGAAGAAAACGAAAAAAGAAGATGAGGAAAAGAAAGAAAAGAAGCAAATAAGGGAAAGGGCAAAAAGTTAGAAAATGAACCCAATGGATTATGACATCAAAAGAAGGCCCACAGAAAAAGGAAGAAAAGGCCTGCAAAGAGTACATTTCTAGTCTTTGGGCATTTAAAATTCTTCTTGGGCCCACTACTCCCACAGACAAGTGCATTGTTGTGTTGTTGTTTTTATTTTTTTTATTTTTTGGAGTAAATCAGGGAAATCCATTAAAGCTAACCATACAGCAGTTGCAAGTCTCTAGTGGATACAGCCATATTATAAGCCCTAAGTCCATAGTTCCTAACCATTTTGGAAATACAAATATCCTTAAGAAAAGGAAAAAAAAAAAAAGAGAGAGAAGAAGACAAGAAAAGAATCAGGCAAAATAGGTTTGACGAGAGGAGGGGTGTGAGAAGGATTCTTAAGATGATGCAAGAGCAATAGACAGCGAGTATAAATTGTAACAGCAACAAAGCCAAAATGTGGCATCCATCTAATAGCATTCAAGTAGGCAAGAGCCTCAGTTTGAAGAGCAGAGAGTGAAAAGACCCTCCTAACTTGAGTATGAATGACAGCACCATTGGCATCATACACAACCCAAGCCACTACTCTCATGGAAGGCTCCATATGAGATGGCGCATCCCTGTGATTGCCCCATCATACTATAATCCACATGAAAGCCAGTAGATATATAGCTCCTAGGATGTCCATACGCAGTTACTGTGAGAAATGGATCCTGATTAGAAGTAGTGATGGGGTGGATAATAGAAGCCATATGACAAGCAGCCACCAGAATGACAGGATAATGATAGACTTGGTTCCTAAAAATGAAGTCATTCCTTGCTAACCAAATGTTCATATGATACGCAAAGAAAGCATAAAAGCCACCTCAGGTACAGTCAATGTCCAATCAAGAAACTCTAGCTTAAATGACCATGGAGGGGCCATAATCAAAGTTTATACCTAAAGAAGAATATCTCAACACTCTTTTAGAATCATCACAATCCAAAAAGAGATGGGAGAAAGTTTCCACAGCATTTCCATATCTAGTGCATGGCGATGCAATGCAGCAACCCCTTTTAAACGAAGAATAGTTAGTACGACAAGTATTATGCATTAGATGCCATGCAAAGAATTGCAGCTTAGCCGGTAGTTGGGGATTCCATATCTTCTTCCACATACCCTCAAACTGATCATAATTATCAAATTAAGCAGGAAGATTGAGGCTGCGCTTCCTTCTTGATATTTAATACTGCATGGTAGCCAGACTTGACCGTATAAGAACCAGATGACTGGAAACCGCAACCCATGTTATCCTTTCCGTGACTTTGCGGAATGTGAATCACCCTTATTCTACAAATAACATCTTGGGGAAAAAGTGTAGATAATAATGGCAGCTGTCACAGCTTGCTTGCATCAATAAGATCGACTATCTTATGATTCAAGCCTGTGGTTGAAATAGGATTACCCATTAAAAGGTTCTTAATACCTAGGATCCAATTGTTATATATATGCAGCGAATTGTCATTCATCACTTGCCATTTTAGACCTATGTCTGGTAAGTCTCTACTGCATAATATATTCCCCCAACCCCATGAAGAGCTACTTACTGGTCCAATAGTCAAGAAATCCTTCCCATGACAATATTTAGCCAAGAAGAACTTGCTAATTAATGAATCAAGTTGCGAAATAATTCACCAAGCTGATTTGGCAAGAAAAGCTCTATTCATCTCTTCCGTGGCTCTCAGTCCCAACCCCTCTTTAAATAAAAAAGTGCACAGTAAATCTCAGGACTTCCAATGGATACCATAACCCTCACACTCACCAGCCCAAATGGAATGAGTTATGGAACTATCAATGATCCTAGCAATAGAATTCGGTATTCTAAACATGGCCAATGAATAAAGTGCTAATAAGAAGAGGACAGATTTTACTAATGTGACTCTACTCATAACAGATAGAATGAGGTGTTCGAAGTGGAAGATTTTCTCATGACTTTATTTCTGAGTTCTGAAAAAAGATGAGCCTTGGTCTGGCTAAAGTCTAAATTGAGGCCTAGATACTTTCCAATTGCACTGACATTTATGACAGAAAAAATTTGACAAATGCTTTGAACCTTCTCAAATGGCAGGTTTGGGCTGACCAACAATTTAGAAATTGAAAATTTTATCTATCGACCAAAAATTCAGGCATACTCATCTAAAACTTTCTTAAGACGCACAGTTGCTAACTCAGTGCACTTGAAAAAAATTATACTGTCATTCACAAAATCAAATTGGATATAGCAGGTGACCTTCTCCCTACCAAGATGGGATAACAAAAATTCTGTTTAGTAAGAGAAGCCAGGGCAGAAGATAAGGTCTCTCGATATAATATGAACAGATACGGAGATAATAGACAAATCTGACATTAACCTCTTGAAGGAAAAAACTTTGGTGAAGTCTAACCATTTAAATTGCAAAGGAAGAAATCATAGTGATACACTTCAACACCATATCAATCTATTGCCTCAAAAAATCCATTTTCTCCAGCACTGCTGTTGAAAAGCTCCAAGAAACATGATCATACACTTTACTCATATCAAACTTTAGGGCTCCATAGCCAGTATTACTTTTTTGGTGCTTCCTAATATATTCTATAATTTCAAGTGTTGTGTGGATATTATCTGAAATTAAGAAACTCGGAACAAATGATTCTAGTTAGCAGAAATCACATTATCCATAACTAATTGGAGCCTATTCATTAGCACCTTCATAATGAATTTTTAAATAATATTATAAAGGCTCATAGGTTTGAAGTCTAATACCCTTGTTGGCTACGGCACGTTTGGGATGAGAATTAAAAATGTATGCTTCTAGCTTCCATAAATCGGCTTTCCTCTAAAACAATTACAGACTGCCTTTGTAACAGAATCTACAACAATAGACCAATAATGTTGGAAAAATATGTAGGAATACCATCTGGTCCTGGAGCCTTCCACCTTCCAAGTGGAAAAAAGATAACCTATTTCTTCCTTGAAAATAGGTTTAGTTAATCCATTGCAATCCTCCCAAGGGACAGAACATTTAATATGCTTCAGAATAATTTTAACTCATTGGAATGCTCAGCAGAGGTTGAGACTTGCATTTGTTGTCACTGACCTCTCCCCATGAATAGGTCATGGAAAAAGTTTAAAAAGAAAGTATGTATCCCCTCTTCATCAGAGATCCAATGATTGTTCTCATCACGTACATCGGTAATATAATTCTTTGCTTTCCTCTTTGTGGCCCAATGATGGAAAATTTATAATTTTGATCTCCATTGCAGGACCAATTAAGGTTAGAATGTTGCTTCCAATAATCCTCTTCACACTAAAGAAGAAAGTCAAGATGTTTCTGTAACGCCAAATCTGATTTTAATGGGTAACTCATCAGTCCATCACTACAAAAAATGATACTTTTATGACAAAATTTTTTTGACCAGACCTTTAGTCGTCACAAAAACTATAATTTTTATGACGAATTCAACATTTTCATCACCCAAAGTAGATTGTATATTCTAATTTGAAGCTGTTATCACAAAAATTGCACTACTTCGTCACAAAAAAGTTAAAATATTGCACACTCCATTTGGCGCTAAATAGCGGGAAATATTGGTGGACAAGTAGTTTGTGTTATTTTTTTATTATATAGTTCATTATTGAAAATTTATGGTGACGATGATATTGTCACAAATAGGATTAATTTTCATCACAAAAAGAAATTCAGCTCCCGCCCAATTTTCCCACAAAATTTTTTGGTTTTGTAATAAGTCTCGAAAGATTAAAGAAAGAGACAAAAAATTGAAAGAAGAACTCACCAAATTGAATGACGTCATTTGGTACCGTCAGATATACCACTTGGTGAAACACTTAGTCTCATTTCTGAACACACCACTCACACTCTCACCAATGCACACTGACGGAGCTTCTCTTCTTAGCTCAACACACCGATGCAGTACCATCAAACCTAATTTTCTCCTTCTTTTTTCTTTTGATACCAATTAAAATCGTACCTTGTTTCAAGCAACCACACGGCCTGATTTGAAGAAGTAAAGTCCCAATTTTTGAATCCCCTTTGTAAAACCGTATCTGCTTGAAGCCTTGAAGACCAATTTTGGAGTTTTCATCAGGTAAATTTCTGCTCACCAATCATTTTCCTGTCAAAACATTTTGGGTATTTTGCCATTTTTGTAATGTATTGGAGTTTCATTACGTTGGTTCCTAAAATTTTGCTTCTTGTTTGGTTTATCTAAGTATTAGTTGTTTTCATATAGTATATTTACATTTTTGGATATTTTATTTCGGTTGGGAGATGAATGTTGTCTGAATCGGTATGAACTGAATGTGATTACATAAGAAACTGTTAAGAAATTCAAGAAATTCCCAAGCCATGACTAAATCTTAAGAAATTCAAGATCCAAAACTCAATTCAACAAAGTTTTCACAGCATAAAAATGGGTAAAGAAAAACAGTACTGGCTGTTAAAACGAGCCAGGGGAGTGGTCATGGGAGGGCCAAGCAGCCAATGGTGGTATATCCAAGTGGGATGGCGTCAAGAACAAGCAAGCCCAGAAGAATATGATGTCCATGAGAATTGGAGAGGGTGTGTGGAATGGGTGACGGGTTTGAAGGTGATGGTAGAGCTGATGAAAATCCTGAAGGGTCCTGCTAGTTTGTCTTCGAGGTGCTTGTGATAATGTCTCAGAGGGATGTACAAGAATTTTTGTGGAAGGTTGGGAAGTCCCGTTAGGTGTTTGTGGTAAGGTCGCAAAGGGGGTGTGCAAGTATTGGATGTTGAAGAAGCACTTGAAAAGGCTCGAGGTTTGAAGAAGCACTTGAAGAGGCTCCATGCCCCAAAACATTGGATGTTGGACAAGTTTGGTGGTGCTTTTGCACCGAAGCCTTCATCAGGGCCACACAAATCTAGGGAGTGCTTGCCTCTGATTCTCATTTTGCATAACAGGCTGAAGTATGGCCTGCTATCTTGATGCAACACTGTGAGGACCTCAAAAAAAAAAAATTGAATTTATTTCTAAAATGCCTAATAATATTTATATTGAGTTTATTTATTGAAATATTAGTGAAAATATGTTTAAAGTGATTATTTCTCAATTTAGAGAATTTTATACGAATTGTTTGCTGGTGTATGGTTTTGGCCAAATTTTAGCGTTAAAAATTGTTCCGACGTGTGAATAGTGACTTGGACTTGAAATCGAGCATATGTAGTGATATTTTGGAATTATTATTATAGTGAGATAGTGTCGGGATGAAAGAAACCAGTGTAAGTTAGACTGTCGCGTGTGATGCGACATAAAGTGCCAAAAAGCACTTTTTCCCTTAAAATAGAGAAGTGCACTTTTTAAACATTAAATACCTTGACTTCTTGGCTTCCTCAAACTTCATTTTGCTGCTGCAAACCAGTGAGATAGAGAGAGGGACTGCCGAGAGAGAGAAAGGGAGAGAAAGAGAGAAATTGAGTTGGTTTCTTCCATAAATCTTCATCCATTCTTCTTGAAGTTCAACCATCATCAACCACCATCATCTTCTTCCTTCCTAACAGCCGAGAAAGAGGAGAGAGAGAAGGAGGTTTGGGCTGAAATTCTTGGAAGAAAACAAGAGGTAAGTGGGTTTGATCTTCCATTTCCTTTTCTTCCTACAAATAACATGAGTTTGTGAAGAGTTGATGATGGATTGTGGCTTGATTTCTTGCTCCATTTCAGCCGAACCAAGGAGAGAGGAGAGAGAGTGAGGGCCGAGGTTCTTGAAGGGAAAAAGAAAGAGAAAAGTGAAGAAACAAGGCTTGATCGAGTGGTGTGTTGCTTGATTGTGAGCTTGGAGTTGTAGATCTTCGTCAAAAATCTGTAGATCTTGGGTAAAGATCGAGGCTTGAGAGATCTACTAGGCTTGGAAGCGACTTTCTTGAAGAAAAGCTCGAGGAATTTCATTGGATCTTGCCGGATCTCGTTGGATCTTGATAGATCCGGAGGTATAAGTCTCGAATCTCGTAGATCTAGCCTTATTAGTGATTAT
Source organism: Gardenia jasminoides (assembly GCA_013103745.1). Lineage (NCBI taxonomy): Eukaryota > Viridiplantae > Streptophyta > Magnoliopsida > Gentianales > Rubiaceae > Gardenia > Gardenia jasminoides. The sequence continues at coordinate 27,425,483 of CM023100.1, read as the reverse complement.
TAGTGTAGATTTGTGGTTTATATTGATATAAATGATATCATCTAAAAGATGAAGTTGGGCTCTTGAAATCCCAACCTAGGTAGCGGACTTGAGGTGGCCTCTAGGTAGCGGACTTGAGGACTTGATTGGAAAATTGATTGTTATTTGTGAATTTGTCTTGATATGGTTAGAAATTAGGGTTTTTGGTTGATTGAGAAATTGAAGGAAAATGTATGCTATGGCCAAAACCCATACCTGGTGATTTCAATGTTTGATTTTGGATTGCCGTGAACGTTCTCGAAGAGTTTTACTTTTGAGAAAATGTGTATATTGCTCAAATGTGAATGTATGTATGTGTGAGTGAGTGTTTGGGTTTTAAAAGGGTAAAAAGTGTAGTTTTCATGAAATTTGAGTAAAAAGTGCTATTTGATTGAATTTGAAGGTTTTGCAGTATTTTGGCTAAATTCTGGGGATTTTTGAATACAATGGCTTGATATGAAGCGTTTTATGTCAATATGGAAGTTTTAGCCAAAAATGAATGTCGAACGTATTGTGTAAAAAGTGATTTTGAGGTGTGAGACCTCACTTAAATGTTTTGTGAAAGAGAACGTGCTTGTAGTGCCAATGAGTATATCGGTGGGATGCTCTTTTGAAATGGAAAAGTGATTTTTCAAAGAGGATTTATTTGAAATATTGTACCATGTGAAATGAGAGTTTTTCCTCGAAGAAATTTTGGAAAAATGTCGTTTGAGACTAACAAGTGAAAGTAATTGTGTTAGTGACTGAAAAATGAAGTGAATCTCATGGATTGTTTTAAATTATTTTAGGAAGTGTGCAAGGCAGTGACTTTGACCCCTACGAGGAAGCTGAACCTTACTTTGGTGAGTTTCCATTCTTGTTTCGTGTTTACGTGCAAATGTTTGAAAATGAATGCAATGAAGTGATTGTTATGTGAAAATTGATCTTTGAACCCTCTGATAGGGATGGTGTGTACTTTATCGCACCTACTCCATTTGAGTAAAAGTGACTTGAAGTGATTGATTGTAAAGTGCTTTAAAGTGTATTATAGTGATTGCATGTGTTTGGAAAGGTCAGGAAATCCCTGAGACCTATAGGTGAACCCATCAACTCGAACCGGAGGCTAGGCCTAGGTCGAGGAGAAAGGGAAGAGCCATAGGGTTACCTAAATGTCACAAAGCACAGTGACTCAGACCAGTGATATATGCTCGGAACTTGGTTTTTAAACCAGTCTCCAAAAGAGCAACAACCCAAAGAAGTGAATTGAAAATGTACTGGACTTGGCGTATGGACTTGTCCCTAATGGAGAGTACTCAAATAAAGTGAAGTGTTTTAAAGTGAAGTGTACTCGAGACTTGTCTCGAAAAGTGAAAGTGCAGTGTGCACTAACAAAGTGAAGTGAAAAGTGTTTGGCGTGCGGGCCCGGTGGGGGTTTGGAGGAGTAAGGGGAAAGAGGAGTTCTACATGGTAATAGTGACAGTTGACGGAGTGTCAACTACCTGGTTCGTGGTTCGTGGGCAAGTTTCGTGGAATTTGGCCCCTGAGGGCCCCGTATCCTACACTGTATTGTTAATTGCTTTTCTATCTGTTATATTCCAAGTGTTTTTGTGAAGTGAAATTGTTTATGTATTAAGTGACTTGCATGTTTTTGGGAACTCACGGGTTTTTTTGGTCACCCTTTCCATTTGTTTTCCTTAGCAGGAAATGAGCAACCAAGTGGTGGTGCCAACCCTTGAGATTAGGGTTTTCATATGTCTTGATATGTATTTTGGAGAATTTTGGATATTGCCCCCTTTTGTGGACTCTTGTCTAATGGAACTATGTATTATCGAATTGTAATTGGGATGTTATGTATTTATAAGACATTGTACCCTTCTATATTGTATCTAGGGTTTTAGTTCGTTAAGTATTATTGAACAAGTGAGTGAGTGAGTCCTGGCGAGAGTTGGGCAGGCGGTCCGGAAACCCCCTTTTGGTCCACCTTAGAGGAAGGTGGGGTCGTCACAGGTGGTATCAGAGCCTAGGTTTGAATAGTCTGGGCATAGTGAGAGTTAGTGAATTGTTAAGGGTTTAGTAGGTTGGGAATAAAAGTGAAGTGAGGGTTATTTGGTTATGATTAAGTATTGTTGATCTTTAAGGTAGAACGAGTACTAATGGGGATTCTTTCTTGTAGGTCATGGAGCCTGGAGGTAGTAGTGGGTCTGGACACAGACAGCCCACAGTTTCTTACAGACTGGGTTCTGGGGGTGCCCGTGCGGCCTACAACCCTAGGATTCGTACTAGGCGTGCTTCCTGTGGATGTTGGAGAGCCTTTGCTTATCTAGATCATGTGGTCCTGGCAGTCTACCTGTAGCGGCCCCACGACTCCCAAGGCGAACCCTGAGAACCGCGGCCACCGGTCTAGCTCACGCCAGGACTCAATCGATCAGTTTAGTCAACTCAAATATTTCTAAATGCAGCTATATGGTTCAAACTAAAATTCAACATCAACCATCTAGGATACACAATTCTTAGGTAATGTTAACCAAAAGGATTTCAACATCGTTAGTCTTAATAAGGGTAGAGTTACAATCAACAAAATCCAACAACCTCTCGAATCCTCTGCTCGAGTCAAACCTGGAATCCTGGGAGGGAAAAATATATGGGGTGAGCTTCACAAGCCCAATGAGAATCCCAACACATAACAATTATCACATTTGTAAAGCATGCTTTCATTTAATCAACCATATAAGGAAAAATTTTTCACAACAGCATTTTCCTTCAAGAATTTCATGAAACATTGAATTTCAAGATCACATTGGAAAGCATCAATAACATTCAATGTGGAAGGATACATTGCTTCCATGTTGTTCAATAGCACTTCTTTGACTGCTTCCCAATCTCCAACCCCTTACACCGACTTCGGGCCCGACATCCAACATTCATTGGGTGGTGTACACTCGAGGTAACCTTTCATTTCATTCCCCAGGGTTCGTCGATGTACCCGACCAAGCCCTAATTACCGGCTCGGAATAGGCCGACTCGCCTCTGGAGTTTGGGATCCCGGCCGAGCCAATTGCGGCACATTCGCAAAGGCTTATCACTCATGCACATTTGACAGGCACATACACAATTATGGCATTTCGAAATCATTCGTAAAATGAGAGGGTCAGTGCGATAAAGTACACACACGATCTCCTCCTTTTGATCAGTGGTTTTGAAATAATTCAACCATGAAATTATATACTATTCAACATTTAAGCACGTTAATTGGCAAATAACACTTAGCAAATACATGCTTCAATCAACAAGTAACATTTTTCCATCAAATACAATTCTAACATGTGGCACATTTCAAACAAGCATGTTCTCATTACTTAATAAAACACTTAACAACAATTTGGAACCCTCACCTTAACTAGGGCAAAGTTGTGTTGAAGGTTTCGATGTCAACGTCCTCGACTTGGTCACCGGCCGATCCTGAGGTAAATATAATTTAACTTTTAATCATTAAAATCAATTTTGACCAATTCACTTCTGTTATAAATAAGAAAGTAGTTTTTATATAACTAACGAGTAATTATTATAGCATTACGGCGATATGAACCTTGGTAATTGAAGTTCTGAAAAGATATATATTTTAGGTCAAAACACGTAAGTATGAAAACTTGGAAATTCCGAGGATTTGAAATAGGTTTGAAGAAAATAAACTATCTTTTAAAGATTTCAATAATGGAAGGTATTAAGATGGAAAAATTGCGGTAGGGTTTTGAGGTCGTTTGTTGTCGAAAGATATTTTTTTGTGAGGTTCTTTTTAGAAGATTACGACTTTGAAATTTGCTCATTTGGGTCTTGTGTGGGTACAATTCCTTTACGAGATTTTAAACGAGTCAAGTTTTGGAAAAAAAATCAAGTTTGTTTGAACAGTAATTTCTCGATCGAGGGTTTTTAAAAGTTTGCATGAAAAACCCTAAGGTTCATGGTTTGATACAAATTATATTAGAAATCTTGTTTGGGAATTTGTACAGTTTCATAACAATAGAAAACGAAATTTTCTTTCAGAAAACATTAAAACTCGTTTTGGTTCAAAATCCAACAAACTTGCCCTTTAAAATTTCGAACTCAAAATCCAGAATTTTCAAGTTGGATTTTCAGCGGTTTTCATTTGCTTGTTATGACGTCTAGAAAATGAACTACGGCGCGTACGATATACCAAATCGAAGCCCTATGAGTCTAGTTTTGAATGCGCGTACAATATTTGAGGTTATAAATCGAGAAATATGAACATTCTGTTCTGGTTGGTTTTAAGTTTCTGGTTTCTTGTTAAAATTTCTGGTTTTGGGTATTTTGAAAACAGCTTTATTTGCACATGGTTAGGTGTTTGAATTCAATTCCAGCAAGTTAATCAAGCTCATAAGCAGCTAGTACATCCACTGAAAGCTCACGGTTACATGCACATGATAAAAGCTGATCAAACGTTTAAATCAAGCAATGCTCAAGTTAAGAAGTCACCAAGAACCGGTTCTATTCTCCTCATTTTTCTTTCTTGTTGCAATATTATTTTTTTCCATCCAAAAAATCTAAGTTTGAAGTCATTATAAATTCTTAATCACACACCATGACATGCACGTAACATTAGGTATTCATACATTACTCAAAACAGTGATATATCAAGCTTTAAGTTCATCAACTCAAAATTCCAGCTTATGGTCAACGATTCAAGTTCATCAATCACTCATGAAAAGTTGAAGACACGCAGGCAGTTTTAAAATAAACTATCAGCAGCATTTTTAACACGATTCTTGAATAAAATAAGGTTCAAGATTGTTGATCATGATGACCATTTTCAGCATAGGTTAGTTAAAAACACATTAGCCATACAGCTTTTAAGATGAACCTAACCAGCCTTGGAAAAAAATACCTACAAGCATGAGAAATCTATGAATTTTTTAACCAAGCAAGTTCGGTTATCATCTACTCTAAGCAAGAAATAAAATTCGGAAGAAGAAAGTGAGACATTTCATTACTCATTCCAAGTTTTCAGCCAATCCGTGGCTCTCCTTCATCAAGAAGGTACGAAGTAAGCTTCTACCATGCATGCAAGAAGTGGCATAAAGTCTACTATTTTCAGCTATGGAAAAATTAAGGGAACCGAGAATAATAATCATTCTTTTGTTAACCAGAATTTGTAAATCAAGTAAAGAACATGTCAAAGTGAAATGGTGAGTGTTCTCATCTCATCCGAACCATGCATGAAAATTTCAAGTTCAATCGAACATATAAGAGTATTTCAGCTTTAAGGTAAGGGGTTTATGAAAAGGAATTTCATTTCTTTGGCTGAAAAGTGTGAAAAGAATCCTTACCTTTAACCAGCCTTCACAACAAGAGCACAAGGGGGTAACCTAGGTATAGCAGTCCGATTCCTTAGCTACAATATGAAATAACATGCTAAGGATGAAGGAACTAAGTTGAATAAGAACTTGTACTAGTTGATATAGCTTACCGGCTGGTAAATCAGAATGGAGGAAGATCGATTGCTTGGAGGGAATTCAAGCTAGCTTTTCTCAGCTACAACCAGTAAAGGAAGTCAAGGATAGGAAGCTGAAGTGCTAAGCTGCCCAGAATTTCTTTCGAGGAAGAGAGGTCAGCTTACCTTGTCTTATTCCAGGTTCGAATGTAAAATGAAGCTTTGATTCTGTCCAACCTCTCAGTTCGGGTTTGGCAGCTTGTAGTTGATGTTCACAGCTCTTGGTGTTGGGCTGAGCTGCTTCAGAAACGAAAACAAGGAGGGAGGGAGTGAGAGAGGGACTTTCGGTGAGCTTAGAAGAAGAAGGAAAATTCTTTTTTGAGACAAGATGCAAGTGAGGGAAAAGCTCTCTCTCTCTCTCTCGGTTGGTATGGTTTGTGATGGAAATCTGAAATGAAATGGGTATCAAGGCTGATGAGGTCGGACAGCAAGAAGGAAGAAATTTCTGAAGGTAACTTGTTCAAATGGCCAAAGTTGGCTGAAGTGAGCAACCAAGTGTCCAGCCTTCTTCATGCATTGGGCATGAATGAGGTGGAATAATCATTTGAAGTTTGAACCATTTGAAGAAGCTTCTCATGCTTGCCAAGCATGCTGGTCGGACATGGGGAGAGAAGAAAGGTGCTACTGCTGCCTGGAATTTCCAGCTTCTCCTTGACAATTGGCAGCCAAGGATTAGAAGGGAGAGATGGCTGAATTTTGCTGGAGTTTTTGAAAGATTTTTCAGGTGATTTTGGAGGGAATCCCTGGTGGTTTGAAGCTGTAATTTCGGTCCAATTGAGCTGAAGTGGAACGGCTCAATGGTGATTCAATTTTGGTGGTTCATGAAATGATTCAAGAGTGACAAAACTTCTAAGCTGGAAAGTTTTGTTAGAGTCCGAAATCTGGCTTGGATTTTAACATAATCAAATTTTATTTGAAGAAGGATGTAGTTAAGTCTAGTATAACTAATGATAGTGAGTCTTATTGCAATTAGTCTAGAGTTTCGAAATTTTAAGTACAACCTCAAGCAACAAAATTAATCACACAAAAATCATTCAACCCATTGTTAAGACAAAATTTTACGGCCCTTACATACCGAGAGAGGAAGAGGCTGACTAGGATCAGTCGAGAGTGCCAGAGAGAGATTGAGAGGCTTGCTACTGTGGCTCAGACTCGATTGGCTAGGATTGGAGAGCTTGAGGCTGAGGTTCGCTTGGCTAACGAGCAAGCCGCTAGGATAGTGAGGGTGGCTCGAGAGAGAGCAGAGGATATTGCTGCTGGATGTGAGGCCTTGATTGGAGGAGTGATTGAGGCTAACCGAGTCGAGGAGCATTCGGTTAATCAGCCTCCTGATGCTGACTTGGGAGGAGAGCCTCCGAGTGAGTCTGTTGGAGATGCTGCCATGGTGGGGGATCCTCGATCGATGTCCGATCCTCCGAGGATGAGTCCACGGAGACTTCTTCACCGGACCGATAGATTAGCTTGACTTGACCTTAGGGTTTTTGTAAGCTTTTGTGGGGAGTAAGCTTGTAGAGTGGGTTCCCAACTTTTGTAAAGTGCATGCTTGCTAACTTGCCAAGTACCATATTTTTGTTTAAGTGTACTTGAGAACTTGATATACCAATGTGTATCTTTTGACAAAAGCATGCTTAACTGATGTACTCTTGGCACCATATTGCAATGAAATGTAATTGTGAAAGTGTTTTGCCTACTTTCTAAAGCAATTGTTCTAATTGTGTTGTTACTTTTTCCTGTGTTTATGATAATTTGATGGCCCTCTAGAGAACTATGGACGGTAGGAGAGGATGAGGTGGGAGTGGAACTAGGCTTCTTCAAAGTATTGGAAATGACCATGAATCTATCAGAATCAAGGGGCGGGGTTAACTTCAGAGCAAATGGCTACGGCCATGAACCGTATGACTGAGATTTTAGATCGTATGGCCGGGCAACAAGGCCATGGACCTAAGCAACCCCTTGGTAACGTTGGAGTTGGTGAGGACCGGGCACTTGAGAGATTCCAAAGATTTAACCCCCCAAAATTCTGTGGTGAACCTAACCCTGAAGTTGCTGAGGGTTGGTTAGAAAGGATTACTGATATTTTCACTGCTTTAGACTATACTGAGGAAAGGCAATTAACCTTTGCCACATTCCAATTTGAGGGAACTGCTCGTTCTTGGTGGGCCATGATAAGAACCAAGTGGGAGAGAGAGAACACCCCTAGGACTTGGGTAAATTTTACTCGAGAGTTTAATGCCAAGTTTCTTCCTCCAATAGTGCAAGAGAAAAGGAAGGACGATTTCATTAGGTGTAAACAAGGATTACAGTGTGACGGAGTATGAGGCACGCTTTACTAAACCGCCAAGATTTGCCCCTGAAGTTGGTGGCCAACAAAGGAGAGTAAGAAGATTTGTCCAGTTGAATGTAGAGCTACAAGAGATCTTAGCAGCTTAATAGTTTTAGTGGTGGGAAAGGGCTCGAGAGGATTGAAGGAGCCAAAGCACAAGTGAGGAATTTTAATTGAAGAAAAGGAATGCACCTAGTGGTAGTGGTGGCTAATGGACATGAATGTTCCAACTCCTAAGTTTGGAAGAGAATGGGTAGAACAACCCTCCGCTCGTCAAGGGGATCAAATTTGAGAGGGACATACTCAAGAGGAGGAGTGTCTAGAGGGAGTGTGAGAGGAAGAGGACTGTCAAGGGGAGGTTCCCAAGGAAGTCAAGTCTCTACCCCTAGCGTTTCTTGTGGCTTTTGTGGGAAGCCAAACCACACGGAGAATGAATGTTGGAGAAAGAGTGGAGCATGTCTTAAGTGTGGTAGTACGGAACATCAGTTATCTGTTTGTCCGATGGCCCAAGGAGGAGGTATGACCCAACAAGGAAGCAAACCCACTGCCAGTCAAGCTAGTGCTGCAGGGAATCGACCAAGAGTACCAGCTAGGGTCTACGCCATTGACCAACAAAGTTCCCCGACCCTAAAGTGGTTGAAGGTACCATCCCGTCTTTCATCGCTTCGCTAAGATTTTGATTAATCCTGGTGCATCGCATTCTTTTGTGAATCCTTCCTTTTTAAATGGAGTAGACATAAAGCCTACTAGATTACCTTATGATTTGGAAGTTAAGACACCCACGGGGGAACAAAGTTTAATTACTAGTTGGGTATACAAGAATTGTGATGTCTGGATAGGGGAAAGAAAGCTAGTGGTGGACTTGATTAGTCTAGACATAAAGGGATATGATGTTATCATAGGGATGGATTCTCTAGCCCGTTATCATGCTAAATTGGATTGTAGGGCAAAGACTGTGGAGTTTTCTGTTCCTGGAGAGGCTACCTTGAGGTTGGACGTAAAAGGGAGGTTAGCATCATCTGCCCTTATCTCGGGGATCAAAGCGAGAAAATTATTAAGTAAAGGGGCTCAAGGGTATTTGGCCTTTTTGATAAATCCTCCTAGTGATAAAATGAAGCTAGAGAAAGTGCCGATTGTGAAGAATTTTCCCGATGTCTTCCCAGAAGAATTAAAAAGTTTACCTCCTGAGCGAATGGTGGAATTTAAGATTGATTTGTTGCCAGGGACAGCTCCAATTTCTAAGACTCCGTATCGAATGGCTCCAGCTGAACTTAAGGAATTGAAGGTCCAATTACAAGATCTATTGGAGCGAGGTTTTATCAGAGAGAGTGACTCACCTTGGGGAGCACCTGTACTCTTTGTTAAGAAAAAGGATGGAAGTTTGAGGTTGTGCATTGATTATCGAGGGCTTAATGATGTGACAATAAAGAATAAGTATCCTCTACCGCTCATTGATGAACTATTTGACCAATTACAAGGTTCAGTGGTCTTTTCTAAATTAGACCTTAGGCAAGGGTACTACCAATTGAGGATTAGAAAGGAAGACGTACCGAGGACTGCTTTTAACTCGAGATACGGACATTTTGAGTTTGTGGTAATGCCCTTTGGATTGACCAATGCTCCAGCGGCATTTATGGATTTGATGCAACGGGTTTTTAAACCCTATTTGGACCAATTTGTGGTTGTATTCATAGATGACATTTTGGTATACTCAAAGACCCAAGAGGATCATGCTCAACACTTGAAGATAGTGCTCCAAACTTTAAGAGAACATCAATTGTATGCTAAGTTCAACAAGTGTGAGTTTTGGGTAGAGATTTTCTCACTACTGTGTATTTGATTTTATTTAGCATTTTACTATTATGTATTTAAATTCTGTTCAGCTATATTTTTTTTTAAAAATGTAGTACAAACTATGTGATCCATATCAAATATTTGTATGCCTAAAAACTTGTTAGTAGGCAGCTTGAAATATTTGAAACCTTTGGTGTTCTACTTTGTTTATTTTATGAGGCTGGAATTTAACAAAAGGTTAAACTTTATTGCTTATGAGATGCTTGGTGCACTAATGATTGTAACATTTAGGTACTTGAATGGACAAAAGCTGGATTAATGACAATAATACATTTTCAAGGGCATACAAGGATGGTGTTCAAGAATTTATTGCATTTGCTAGGAAGAACTCCACTAGTTCAGATAAAATTTTCTGTCCGTGTGCATTATGTAGGAATTCTACTAAGAAGAGCTTCTTTCAAGTTCAATTCGACATACATAACAATGGTTTTTGGAAAATGTATAAGAATTGGGTCTTCCATGGAGAATCATTGAGTGTACCCCTGTGGTAATAATGAAAGATTTGATTGTAATGGGGAGGCAAGTGTCGGTGCAAATGATGATAATGAAGAACATGATGATGAATTGCAAACTTTGTTGGAAGAATTTACTGATGCACAAGTATGTAATCCTTCATTTGACTGGAATGCCAAAAACTTTGAAAGACTTTTTAGTGATGCTCAACGGGAACTATACCCAGGATGTGCCAAATACTCCTTATTACATTTTATTGTTACTGTGCTGAATGTGAAGGTAATGAATCATATGACAAATAAGGCTTTTAATATGATTTTGGGTTTATTCAAGGATGTAGTACCTGTAGGTGAAATAGTTCCATCTTCGCTCTATAGAGCTATGAAAATCTTATCAGGAATTGGCTTAGGTTATGAAAAAATTGATATGTGCAAATATGATTGTGCAATTTTTTGGAAAGAGAATAAGAGAGAAACAAAGTGTCCTATTTGCCAAGAACCTCATTGGAAAAAAAATTGATAGTAAGGGAAACAAAATCCCTCATAAGGTTTTGTGGTACTTTCCATTAAAACCAAGGTTGCAAAGATTGTTCTTGTCCTCTAAAACCGCAAAGGACATACGATGGCATGATGAGGAACGTGTGGAAGAGGAAGGAGTGATGTGTCATCCAGCTAATTCCCTTGCCTGGAAGCATTTTAATGAGCAATATCCCACCTTCGCTCAAGAAGCTCGCAATGTGAGGCTTGGGCTGACCACTGATGGTTTCAATCCATTTGGCAATATGAGCAACTCATATAGTTTGTGGCCAGTCATTCTTGTGCCTTATAACTTGCCTGCTTATAAATTTATGAAAGAAGAGTTTCTTATGTTGTCATTGCTCATTCCTGGTCCCTATGCACCTGGGAAAGATTTAGATGTGGTTTTTAGACCTTTAATAGATGAGTTGAAAGATCTTTGGCTGAATACCACAGAGACTTATGATGCATATAGTGGGCAGAATTTTCCCATGCGTGCGGCACTATTGTGGACTATATCTGATTTTCTAGCTTATGGTTATTTGTCTGGTTGGAGCACTTCAGGTTATAATGCATGTCCATGCTGTCTTTATGGCACTAGCTCTCAGAGATTAAGAGGTAAGATAGGCTTCATGGGGCATCGTCGTTTTTTGCCTCATGACCATCGGTGGAGAAGACAAAGGAAAAAATTTGATGGTACAGTTGAGCAAAGGCCAAGACCAAGAGAATGGATAGGGGCTGATATACTAAAGAAGTTAGACAGCTTGACTAAAGTCTTTGACACTCCAGGAAAGCATCCAGAAAATCGAAAAAGAAAACGTGAGCCTGCTCAATGTAATTGGACAAAAAGAGCATTTTTTTTGAATTGCCTTACTGGTCGAACTTGAAGATAAGACATTTCCTAGATGTTATGCACATCATTAAAAACGTATCTGAAAGTTTGACAGCAACACTGTTGGGGGTTAAAGCAAAGACTAAAGACACAGATAATGCTCGTAGAGACTTGTGTGACATGGGGATAAGAGAAGAGTTGCATTTGCAAAGTGATGGTACTCGAACTTTTAAGCCAGCAGCATGTTATGTGATGTCTTCAAGTGAACGGAAAGGATTTTGTGCTTTTCTGAAGTCAATTAAGTTTCTAGATGGGTATGCTGCAAACATATCTCGCTGTGTAAAAGATGACAAAATTTCAGGTCTTAAGAGCCACGATTATCATGTATTGTTACAGCGACTTCTTCCAGCAGGTATTCGAGGATACTTACGTAAAGAGGTGAACGAGACAATTTTTGAGTTAAGTGTGTTTTTTTGAGTTTATGTTCAAAGGCCAGGCTGGATGACTTGGATCGGTTGGAGAGAAATATCCCTATAATTCTGTGCAAGCTGGAACAGATTTTTCCACCTGCATTCTTTACCATTATGGTTCATCTTTGCATTCATTTGCCTCAAGAGGCTAAACTTGGAGGTCCAGTTCACCATAGATGGATGTTTCCATTTGAGAGGTAAGCCTAACATTAATTGGCTATTTTAAACATTATATTTCAAGTCTTGTTCATATGTGCAATATGAAATAATTGTTTGATTGTATCTTTGATATATCTTTCTAAATAGGTATCTTGGCCGTATTAAAAAATACGTACGGAATAGAGCTCTCCTGGAAGGATCAATTGCTGAAGGTTATGTGGCAAATGAGTGCTTAACTTTTATGTCACAATACCTTCATGGATGTGAAACAAAATTCAACAAAAAGGAGAGGAATGGTGATGTCCATCCTAGGCATCAAGGTCTACTAATTTTCTCACTACGTGTCCGTCCGTTTGGATTACATACAGCTGCTACAAAATTGAGCCAACAGCTTTTGGATGTCGCACACAAGTTTATTCTGAATAATTGTGAAGAAGTGGATCGCTATCGAATGTAAGTTGGCTGATTTTGCTGTATTCCACTTCTACTTTGTTTAAGGATTACTTCCTTAGTTAATCATTTTTATTGTATTCATACTTTTTGTGTGTTACTTGCTTGATAATAATTTGATTCTAATAATTTTTCCCTCTTTTTTAATTTGTTTAGTTTGCACAAAGAAGAGTTGAGTAAGATACAGCCTGGAAATGTTGAAAGCAGGCACCAATCACAATTTTCGAGTTGGTTTAAGAATCACGTAAGTAGTTGATATGAAATCAAATTGTCTTTTCTAATTGCTGTACATGTTTAATGCTTGCACTCCTTGTACTTTTCTAATCAGATTAATCAATTGTATATCAAAAAGGCTGAAGGAGTTACAGATCAACTATGGGCACTAGCAAATGGGCCAATCCCAATTATGACAAAAGTCTTCTCAGGGTGCATTGTAAATCAGGTTCGATTCCATACAAAGGATTTAAATGATTGTAGAACAACACAAAACAGTGGGCTAGTTGTTGAAGGTGATCACAAAGGAGAAGTTATTCCATTTTATGGCTTCATCAATAGAGTCGTGGAGCTTACTTTTCTCAGAGGATATAAGTTGGTGCTATTCCAGTGTGAATGGTATGATACTGGTAGTACTCGGACAATGAAATGTGACAAGTACTTTGTTAGTGTTGATATTGGATCTCGATGGTATCGAAATGATCCGTTTGTGTTACCGAATCAAGTGCAGCAAGTGTTTTATATCATGGATACTAAACTTGGCACTAATTGGAGAATGGTTCAGCGTGTACAGCTTAGGAATCTTTGGAACATTCCTGAACTAAGAGAAAATGATGAAGATGTTGATAATGATGGACAAATAGAGACAGATGATGCCTTTTATGAAGATGAAGCAAGAGTTACTGGTCAAGTTGAAGACACTGAGTTTGGCTCATTACGTAAGGAAAACGGTGAGGTTGAAATTGTGGAAACTAGTAATGCACATGACCATGTACAGAGGGAAGGAGCAGTGGGTGTTCAAGGCTATGGTATTGAAGAAGAAGAATATAATAGTAGTACTGATGAAGCTAATAGCCAATCGGAGGATGAAATGATTTTTCATTACAATGAAGAAGTTGATGATAGTGATCATGTGGATATCAGTTCAGATAGTGAGTCAACATGAGTTGATCAAGAGGTCTTGAGAAGGCTGATTTTGTATAGAACATGACCAGTTTGGTATATATAAGGCTGATTTTGAGATGATCATATTTAGTACTATTGGTGTTTCTATCTTAGTTGATAATTTTGATGTTTTCATGTTAGTTTATCTTTTTTTTTAATTTTCTGTTTTGAGAACAAGAATGTTATCTAGGTACTAGTTTCAGCAAGTAGTATACGGTTGGTATCTCTTATATTATAGCCATGTTCTAATTAATGGTAACTCCTTTTTCTATTTTTATGCACTTTTAATTCTCCCTTTTTTTTCTCTAACTGTTTATTTCCTCCAATTATTTGGTTCTTCTCAGATGCCACCTAGGGGCAAAAGATTGGTGCGCACTCCTACACCAAATTCAGCTGCAGCATCAAGTACTAATGAATCGGGCTCCATAGGACAAGATCCAGTACAACAAGCCATAGAAACTACCCTAATGCAATCTGGATAGCAATTTCACCAAGGTCCTTCAGAAAATATACTGGTTTCAACTGCTTAGGGATCACATCAAAATAACGACCGAGCTTCAGGGAACTCGCAGCAATTGGCATCTGATTCTAGTAAGTAAAATAATTTACGCTGAGTACAATTTATTAGGTACTTGGAATTTATCAAAATAGTGAATGACTATTAAACTTTAATTTATAATTGGCAGATCCTCCTACAAAATGAAAGAAGGCCCGAGGCTTCAGTTCAGGACAAGCGATTGAGAAACTCATAAAAGAAAATGTATACTGATTGAAGTGCTTAATCATATGCACACACACCAAAAATAAAATATTCTAAGATCTCAATAATTATTTTTTATTCATCCTTAGGGTGGCAAGCAACTTGAAATAGTCTTTCACGAAGGATGTAAACTGTCACATATGCCTCAAAGCTTACAAGTGCATGTGGTATTGTAGTCAAGCATCATGCCAAGTTGAAGGATGTGCATGAATATGATGAGCTTCCAGAACAATAAAGAGGAACTTTATGGTGGTTTAATGGTATCACACACATACAACTAGAGCATTTAATTGCATATTTTGTTTAGATCAAGTAAATCGATTTCGATTCATCATTTCATTTTAATTAACGGCATGGTTTGAATTTAGGGAGGGACACTAATTGATGTTGCTCAGTTACATTGATGATATGCTGAGAATTGCATATAGGAATTGGAGGAATAAGCTACATGTTAAGTACAAAAACTTGAAGCGGCGGGTAAAATCCACATACTAGCCCATATGATTGGATTGAGCAAGAAGTGTGGGATAATGTGTGTGAGTGGTTTGAGAACCCAAAATTTCAGGTAATTCTTCAAATCTACCTCTGTGAAATTGTTCTAGTATCACCTGATGATGTTACTAATGTAGGCCATAGTTATTTTTACTTTTCTATATTCTTCGTTGAATTAGAAAAATTCTGTGACAAATTCTGCCAATCATGCTAAGCTGCCATTTCCTCACACTGGTGGTTCAAAGTCAAACCATGTTCAAATTCAACAAATGGTAATTCTTTCATGTTACTGTTTAGTTCAATAGGTTTTGAACATTTATTTTGACTTTTCAACAAGTATTGGATGGCTAGGTGACATTATTGCTTGACAGAGAATTGGAAGGCTAGTTGATATTTGGGAAGGTAATCACAAATGATGAAATGGTGAATTTGTCAATGATCAGGCTAAGGAAAAATATGTGAGTCTAAAATTATTTAATATAGGACTTATTGCTATCCAGTGCAGTATCTTCTTTACTAATGCAGTAAATGATATTCTAACATTAAATGCAGACCGAATTAGTTGAGGAGAAGAGGCGACGCGTTGAGAACGATGAACAGAATATTCAAGAAACCAATCTTATGGGTGACATCCTTGGCAGAAAAAGTGGTTACGTTAATGGAATGGGCTATGGAGTTGGACTTTCTCCAGCTGCCAATAACTCTAAAGCTGTTGCATTCTCTACAATTCCAGCAGCATAAGAAGAATTAACCCAATGTAAAGAAGATCTTCGCAATGCAAATGATCAGCTTGAGAGTCAAAAAATGCAACTTCAGAGCCAACAAGAAAAAATAAGCCGATATGAGGAGCTTTTTGAACGACAAGAGACTTACAACAAAAGCCTTAAAGAGCAGCAAGAGGCAATGGAAAAAAGGCTGGAAGAGTTCCTAACTTGGAGATCTAACCAGAATGGCCCTGGTTTGAATTAATGTAAGTTTACATTTATAGTTTTGTCACTTGCATGTAATTATTTTACTCTTCCTTGGTGTTTTAAGCCCCTAGAATCACATGGAGCTAGATTACCATGGTAGATTCATAAGAATATAAACAAATAACTTATTAGTAGTGTCAAAATTATGCATGTGACATGCTTGGATTAGATAGTAAATTCAGCTATAGGTGTTGCACTTGGCATATACTAATCCAACTAAGTGCTTATTTTATTTATGCTGAAATGAGTTTCATAATTACTGTGCTTTCTAACTTCATATAAAATATTTGCACTTTCATGGTCATGGTTACTAATGCAACTAGTTTTGATCTTCTTTTTTGGTATTCGAATGTAAATATCAGTTAATTAATGCTAATTTGGATGCTGCAGGCAATTTGATATATGAGATTATTGTTAAATAACTAGCATGATTTTTATGCTCTTTTTTCCCCCAATACCATGTGAGCTTCAGGGATAATGAATTCAATCTCTGTTTCTATTTCAGGTTCAGGTCAATGCTTTTGTCTAGCATTTTGGATTTACTTTTGCATGGACTTCTTTTTTGACTTGCAGTATCTATTGACTGCTCAGAAGCTCCAGTAATTTCAGGTTCAAGTCGATTCTTTTGTCCAGCATTTTGGATCGATTTTTGCATGGACTTCTCTTCTAACTTAGTATTTATCTTAGCAAGCATACATGGTTAGGGAGTAAATGTTTTGAAACTGTTGGAAGGAAAGTATAGAAGCTCCAGGTAGCTTGGTTGGTTTTGTGGGCATGTCTTTGCTTGTACACTTGGGCATGTACCGCTAAGTACCAAGTTTTGTATTGGGCATGTGCTTTGAAGTGTTTTGTATTGGGCATGTAATGCTTAAGTTGTAAATTTTGTATTGGGCATGTATTGTATTGGGCATGTAGTGCTCAGTTTGTAATTTTGTATCAATGTACTGAAGTATTGGGCATGTACTGCTTGTCCAATACATGACATTGGCTGCTGATAACTTGCTAGTGATAACTTTGCTGTTAATGGTTAATGTACTTCTTGACTGGGAATGGTTATTGTACTTCTCGACTGGGAAATGTTGTAACTAGTAGCAACTGGGAAATGTCAATAACTATGATGGGGTCGTTGCCAGACCTGTTTTTAGGAAAAACCATTGGACTTTTTCTGACGAAAATATGGACTTTTAGTGATGGAAATCTTGCCACAAAAACTATATGTCAAATCATAATATTGTATTTCTTGTGATTGATCACAATTTCGTGACGACAAAAGAACCACTTATTGTGACGCACAGTCATCACTAAACTATTTCACAGGTGACGAGTAAATGTGTCGTCACAATATTTTCTTCTTGTTGTTGGACACGTCTCCTTCCTCTTCTCGCCGTCTTTGATCTCTTAGATGAAGAGATTGGTGTACCTATAAGAAACAAGGAAAAATACTACAAAAATAAAATCTAGACTAATAAAGCTTGTTTTAACTTTAATGTTGCACCTAGGCCTAGCATGAGAAGCTAGTCTAGGAAAACCGTTAGTTCAACAGCCAAAACTTGATAGGATTTTCTTTACTCCTCAAATTTTAAATAACCTTTATAACCCTATACACGGTATCTGGATCGTTTATTGGTATAGAGAAATAAGGTGTCGATCCATGAAGAACTATGGTTTTGCAAACACTAAAGTTTAATCACTTGCTTTATTCTATAGAAAACAACTAAAGGAAGGGCAAGTAAAGTAAGGAGAAAGCTAGATAAAGGGAGAAGCCAGTAACCCACCTTAGGAAGAGGGATAAAGCAATTAAATGTATCAACCGTTACGTGTCAAAAGACATCCAATTGAACATAGATAAAATAAGAAAGCAAGTAAAGAAATTAGGGGTTAGATTAGGAGAGAGAGAGAGTTTTAAAATCAGAGTTGGAGGAATCCTAGAGCTTTAGAATCCACGGTATGTTAAGACTAGAAGTTGAGTCAAGTTTGTGTAATCCCTTTCTCTAATGATTAGCTGGGTATAACTTCCTTTGTATGCCATGACTTTTGCCGTCCAGCAGATGTATGTGGTGCAAAGGCTCTCATTTTAAAGATGAGCTAGTAACTTCGATTGCTCACCAATTCCTTAACTTCGCCTAGAATCTTCAGCGACCTATTTTCATAGAAAAGAAACAAGTTAAGTAATAAACTCAATGAAGTTATAGTACAAAACCACAACCAATATTATTACTACTTTGTTGAGAATATAAGTTGTAAGAACGATCTTATTGAAGGCAAGTTTTTTGTTGCTGTCAACATCAAATGTTTATAGTTAGTAGCTAATCATGTAAAGCATAACAAGTCTTAAACTAACCGAAATCATAGAGGGACATAAGCTCAATGCTTCATAATCTGGCTTTAAAACAAGTTCATCCAACTCTAGGTTAAAAACAGCTAGACATCATTAAGAACATTTTAAGCATAAAAAAACTGCACAAAAGCCATGAAATTTAAGCACAGAGACAAGTAAGGAGAAGGAATGTTATTCAATTTGAAGTTGAATCATGATTTTTCTTCACAAGTTCATCTTCCAAAATTACAGGGGTCCAAGAGAACTTCCTCCTGGCCCATCACTTTGACTCTCTTTTTGTAAACTACTCACTTGGTAGAGTTAAAGCTAATAGAACTAGAGCTATTCTCTAGTTTTCTCTCATGAAATGGAATGCTTCTAATTTTTCTAAAGGCCCTATTTATAGAGATTACAACCATAGCCATCCAAAGAATTATGCATGGCAGGGACATAGAACAAGTTGAAAATAAAGTCGGAAAATGAAGCTTCGCAGATCTCTTTTATTCTCCATGCATTGAATTCTTGTTTCGTCTCAAATGAGTTATGTTGGAAGCAAATTGTGTTTTGAATTTGCGCAGGTTGTTTTCTTCAAGCTGCAGAAAGTTTTCCGCCCAGCTTTATTGAAATTCTTCCCAGAAAATTGAGCTGGAGGTGAGGCTGGAAATCGGTGGTACAGCGATCTCACTCTATCCACATGAGGTGGATCCATGAGTCGGCCATTCGTGGATCCCTCAATCTCCTGTGAGGAGGGATTCACAAGCTAAATCATTTCTTCCACTTGTTGGTTCCCACGGCGTTTTGCTTTCGACTCCGCCAGAAATCATAAAATTTGAGCTTTTTTGTCGTGAAATTAGTAGCGTTAATTCTCAGACTTTTAACTCCCTTGATTCCTCGCGTTGATTGAATTATTTATCATTTTCAGTTGGGTTTTCGTCCATTTTATTTCAAATTTCAACTTTCTTTGCCAAGCTTTCAACGTAAATATCCGCGTTTTCATCTCATTTTGATAATTGAACAAACAATCACAAAAGTATGAGAGAAGATTTACCATACGATTAATCATAAAAAAGTACGCTTGTTTGCATGCCAAAATGTAGAATTTCAATAAAACCACTAGTTCATTTAGCCATTAAAACCTAACAAAACACAAAACTACCGCAATTAATCTTACTAAAACAACAAAATATTGGCTCCCGCAATGGGTGGCAGGTAAATGTTATTAGTCACAAAAGTGTGACGACAACCTTTCTTAGTCTGCAAAACCTTCTTCCCACGGAGGGCTATAGTGGGCTGGGAGATTTTGGTGACGATGAACTTTTGTCATCACATAAGTTCTCTGTGAATATTCCCATTTATTGTGACAACTATTTGTCATCACAAAAGGGTCTATTTTTTTTGTAGTGCACTTGAGACTACTGCCTTCTGGTTGCGGGACTACAAATGCGATGCGTGATGAAAGCAGTATCAAGCCATTTAAATAATTTTCCCACAGCAACTCTAGTTTCCATTAAGAATACAAGATTTGGATTATAGGATTGGGTCAATCTATTTAGTAGTTGAGCTGGCAAGGTGACGTTCCCTAGTATTTCATTCTGGCAGCATGATGGCAGTGACAAGGATATTATTAAACCATCTAGCAGTAGTAGAGTGGGATGGGCACTTGGACAACCCTTGGGTTTGAGACCTCAGCTGATTGGTGGCCAAAATATTAGCAGCAACGAACAAGTCTGTTTGGTGTCCGTGATACAGACTCCGGTGGTATGACCTTGCCTTCTTGATAACAAACCGTGGTGGGATAGTAAGATGATAGACGTCTTCGGTGTAACCTATTAAGTTGTAATTCCTGCCTGAATTTCCTCATATCACATTTTGTCAATGAAGAAGCTTGAGATGCCCGACTAACTCCCCGCCGTACCTTTGCGGCGCAGCTCAAAAGAATATGTTTATACTGTCCAAGTTAGTAGCGGAGCTTAAATGCGTCAGAGGTTGGTATAGGCATGTATCAATACTTGGCGGCCGTTTATAATCAAAAGAAATTACACCACGGAGCATATGAACTCCTTCTATGCTTTTCCTTCTTACATAGAATCTTGTTTCCTTCTCCCTCCTTTTACTTTTCATTAGAAGCGGGCTCTTGCGCCTGGTGCGAAAATAAATTGAATTGGCGATGAGGTGAATGGAAGGGTGTTGGTTCGTCGGTGCTTACCTAAACCGAGCGTTGGCTGGCAATAGTGGGCAGCAGTCTAAGGTTGAGGAAGAGGAGACATTTCACCATGATGGGGAATGGTAGTATAGTTTATTTGAGGAGATATTTGGTTTAAATTTTCCGCTTTTATTGTTACTGAGGTTGGTTTACTTTGCCATATTTGGATTTTGTGCATTGCTTTGGTATGAAAACGTGGGTTTGTGTAAAAATTCAGGAGAAGACTTATATTTTGAGCATGCACGTGCTGAGGAGGAAGCTAGGTAAAGTTGAAGATTACGATGGGTTGGCGTGTGTTTCTAATTTTGTTGGCTGGTGGAGGCAATTGGGGAAGGGTCTTAGATGGGTGGGAGAATGGAAAGGGTAGAGGCCCCATATCAGTCGAGGGAGATTCTACAGGTGGCATCTGATTAGATTTTCTCAGTTCGATTAGACTCCTTAAGTTGAAAGATCAAGAACGTATAATGGGGTTTCTCTCTTTAAAGGAGAACCATCTGCTTCTAACTTTGTTAATTCTTTTTTACGGAGTATTCTGGATTTGCTTAGCGCCACCTAGCGACATTAGATTGAAGCGATGGATTTCGTCAAATAATCTATTTTTGCATCTTTCCATTTTTTACCGTTTCTTAGCTAAACTAGATTAGCACTTTCTCAAACAAGTTCGTTGTTGTTAGCTTTCCGTTATTCCATCTTTTATTATGCAAGGTTCATCGGACCAATACTTGCGGCATTCGGTATTGTCCAGATTGTTGAGTGAAACATCTTCCTTTGTTGTTTAGTACTTTAATTTTCGTTCCATTACATGGAAACCATGGGTTGCATAGCAGCAAGTGTCAGGCGTGGCTAAATCTTTTCTAGTTGAGAATAATCAAACCTCGGGGCATGCTTGTGAAGATGGTTTAATTATCTTTTTTAGGTATATACGTTCCTTGGGTCATTTAGTACCTTTATTTGTTTCCAATTGGTATTATTGTTTAGTTGGCCGATTAATATTGTGATTCAGTGGTGTCCTAGATAATATACTAGTCAGTAGGGTGTTAGGCATAGCACTTTAAGCATCTTGATTTGTGGCAACGAGGCAGTTTCACACGCCTGCAACGGTCTATTTGGATAGAGTAGGAATAGTGTAATCAAGCCCTAAACTTCAGCATGTGTTTGTCATCTAAGTGGGTATACAATTTACTAATAAAGCGGCCCATTAAAATCTATATAGAAGATATATAGGTTTGTCCCTATTAGTTCTGGAGGTAGTTATGGCGTCTCCAGAAGACTGCAAAATAAGAATTGTGGTGGTTGGGTGCGTCGTGACTGCTTTGTGGTATTTATCCATGAGCATTATAGATATTTTTTATGGATCTCTGCTGATGAGTTGTACCCGCACAGTTACAAGATTAGTGATGCGGTTGTTTTAATTGATTGATATTGGTGTTATTTGATTCTGCATCTTGCTTGGTTAAATTTCAGTTTTTATTCCCCTTTTAGTATTTTATCTACTCCCAAGAATCCACCGTTATTGTGATTTATCTGCGATTCCGCGAGGGGCATTCTTTACCATTTTAAGTAAATTGATTTTTCTTGAATTATTTCTGGTATATGTCGGTTTCGGTATATTCCTTGAATCGGTGAAACTAGTAACCCGATTACGTCGAGTTACTCCGGTACTAGATTTAATTTAAGATTGTTTTACTTGCAAATAGGCTTTATATTTTAAACTTTGTACCAGGTTGACACCCTTAAAATTTTGGCAGATTCTTAAGGACTAGTGTTTAAGTAATTTATTGCAGGTTTTATTTTTTGTTGTTTTCTCGATGCTGGTGGAAAACTTGGTTTGATCCGGAGATGAAAACTGCAGAAGGTTGACCAAAACACTAATGACAAGATTCAAAACGTCCTTTTCGGGAATCGAACAAAAATTTGTTTTCAGATGATTCATCAAATTGAATTCTTCAGAAGAAGAAAGAGGGTCAATTCCCAAAGTAATGTAAATAAAGAACTTTAAGGAGTTATAGCTTATTATTGATAATGGCTGCGTACATGCATATCTTTAATCACAGGAGGAACATTTGAACTTAGATGCGGTCTTATTACTTACTCCCTACTTTAGGTGGTGTTTTAGATTGAGGGACCAACGTAAACATGGAAGATTCCATGTGGTGTCACTGGCAATGGAAACCTCGAGGTCTTGAGGAATAAATTAAGGTTGCAGACCTTTCCCCTTCTCATTTGAAAAAGCTAAAGGTTGACTTTCTTACCTACATCAGGACCCCGTTACAACATGGGAGGTGAAAGGCGATTTCTTGAAAAATTTTCCATGCTCTAGGCGAGCAATGGGGAAAGAAAGAAAATATGTGGAATTCGAGGCAATCAAGCGGAGGCTCTATATGAGAATTATTGGGGGCTAGCTTTAAGCAATTGTGGCCATCACCCGTATGCGATCTGACCCAAGCCTTGATACAATACTTTGCATGAAGGATTATACCAATGGATAGAACATGATTGATGTAACTGGTGGTGGTGCTTTGAGCTGACAGACGGGCCGAAATAAGTTATTGATTTCCTGGCTGAAAATTCCCAACAATTTGGAGTAGGCTGATGGGTAATGAAAGGGTAGAAGCCAAGTGAACCATTCTGATCTGAGGGGTTAGAGTATCTGAGCTTACTACTTCATTGGTTACAAATTAGGATGGCGATTGGGGCAATTACAATGTGAAGACTTGTGGTATAAATGCTCCAGGTAACCCACGATATGTGCCAATTCTCAAGGTTTCCACGAACAAACAAGCATTGGAGCTTTTGGATACATTGCGCTAAGGAGAATGATGATCATTTGCACTACCTACAACCTTGGTGTATGTCATTAGAGCTGGTTATGCTTGAAACCACGCAGGCTGCAACAACAAGCCAAGACCACTAGTTACCAGTAGGTGCAGCACACACATAACAACTCAAATATGTCTCTTGAAGATATGGGTGATGGCATTTGAGCATGGAGTCCAATTGTGAGGGGCTGGAGTCTCGGCGGGGAGGTGCAATTCCAGCAGGAATCTCCATGAATTTCAACAGAGACTGGGCTGGGAGTTTGGGTTCAAATGTCCCTGGTGGCAACTTCATGAGCAACTTTGGAGAATGGCGATGAGTTACCAGCTCAAGTAATTCCCTAATCCCAAGGGAGAATGTTGAGTGCAATGCACCAGCAGAAGTGGTAAGGAAGTGTCACGGTCTCCAAAAGGCGTGCCATGCAGAGAAAGAAGAGGTGCGGGAGGTGGAAGAGGAAAAAAGAGGAGTCAACGAACAGTTTGAGAAATTTGGCATTCCTGCTCATGACTAAGGCTAAGAAGGAAGAATCGAAGATGCACCTTGTGAAGAAGTGGAGATCAACATTCTCTACGGATCTGATTAGTGGTACCGAAATACAATATAGTTTTTTGAAGACTTATGCACTAATGGCTGCGGTCTACGGATGACAAGAGTGAAGGTGGGGAGAATGTGTCGGTAGGTTCTCCGAAGAGTTATACGGAGGTCACGAGGATCGGGTATAATTCACTATACCATGCATAATTGGCAATCAAGAATTGAAAAAAAGCTAGCGATTTGATTTGCTTGATAAATGTCACCAACAGGTTTTGAAACTACGATGAATTGGGACCTGTCAAGAGACTAGGGTGTCAATTTAAATTAGCGGATAAGGTCTAATGTCACCAGGAGCTTGGTGGAAGATGTTTTAGTGGATCAATGAATTTATCATTCCTGCTAATTTTACTATTGACATGAATGATGAACAACTTGTGCAAATTCAGGCATTGATTCTTTTTTATAGGTAGACCTTGATGGGACTAAAATAGATGTACATGAAGAGGGACTTTATCTGTAGAATTTGGTGAACGTAGTCATTTAATATTTTGATGCCATGGAAACATCTTGAGGAATCTTGAGTCACGTGAATTTCTGTTGGCATTATAACACAATTGTCTGCGAAAATGACAGAAATTCATGGAGACAGGATTGTAGTTTTATTCAACGACAAGGCAAAATGGAGTTGGAATGAGCGACTTGAAGGGGAGGAAATCGACTATCATGTCCATCCAGTTTCAACATTCTTTCTGACGGTTTGAAAATTCTTTTCTACCGGTGCACTAATGAAAGAATTTTACTTTAAATGAGCGGGCGCGACTTGGGGTGAAGGGAACTATCCAAGTACTTGAAGTATACCTGCGGGGATGACAAAAGCGTTCGCACATGTCTGTTTACTTGTAGGTTTAAGCTGCAGTCACGAGAAGCTCCTGGTCTTGCGGGAATATAGTAGGCAACAATTGGATGGAAGTTGTGGAACATCAAGGCATCAATCACATCCATTTGCATACATCACATTCTAGTGTGTGTAGGTCTCCCCTTGAAACCATTGAGAGAGAACACCAAGGGAAGCTAAATCCCTTGATGAAGGAGGAGGAGTGCTGATGAAGGAGAATTCTCAAACTCTTAGAATTGGGAATTATTTTCCTATTTACATTAGCGGTGGGTAAACCCTGTCATATTTGTTCCAAAGTAGGTTCCACATTGTTAAAGCCCAAGAGAAAAATAATTGAATTTTTTGATAGAGGCGCAAAATGGGTGGAGGATGGTTTGGAGAATTGAATCTGCAACTAGAACCATTTCACTTTTCATTTCATTGATATATGCTAGAGATTGGCGGGTAAGTGTTTCTTTGCTTTGAATGAGATTGGGTATTACAAATTATTATTTGCCAGAACCGACTATATAAAACTCTTTTATCCTTTTTTTGGGACTTTGCATACTTATGCCTTTGGTTTCTGTCTCCTGGAACATTTCTCAAAGATGCATGATGAGTATTTTTTACGACATGATTGCAATGGGGTATGGATGATTTCTGATATCGGTGATTCTTTTATTCAGTACCTTGACCATTTATATAAGGTTTTTTGAAAAGATGCATTAATGCGGTCCTTAATTATGAAAAGCGTAATGTCGTTTCGCATGGTTAACGAAGACGCATGGTTGCCCAAAAAAGACCATCATCATTTCGTAAGGGTATTGAGATGAATGATATAAAATTGATTTGATATTTCGTCTGCTATCAATAATATCGAGGAACCGGTAATTTTTGCAGGCAATGCAGTTTTTCCGGGCAATTCATCAAGGATTTTTCAAAAATTACCCAACCATTGTCACATAAGGCATGTACTTACTTTGGAGATGATTACAGAACTGCTTTCAAAGGGCATGTACGGCACCAATTATCCTTGATTTGGGAAGCTGCAAACTCATGTGGCCCTTGATCCACTATCTTTATGGCTGTCCTTAGACGATGGAATTAGGAGATAATAGTCATGTGATATACTATCGTCAAAACATTGAACCAACTCAATGCAATTCATACCAGCTGAAGGGAGAACTTGTAATTTGTTTTTTGCTTTTGAAATTTAGATCATATTGGGATCAAAGAGGTGATAGTTTACTTTGATCATGCGACTTTAGTATCTCTACGTCAAAGAAAGATCAAAACCAGGTTCATCCGTTGGGTTGCTTGCCAGGGAGTGTTGGGAGATCGGATGGGAGGAGGGATGGATAACTACATGTGACCACTTGAGTCGTTTGATAGAGAGGGAAAATAGGCGCCTTATATTCAGGCATTTCTGATGAACATCTTTCTTATCAAGGTATAGGAGCAGCATGTGGATATTGTGAACTTTGAAGTGGGTCGCTAAATTTCTGTTGGCGAGCAAAGTAGAAGGACCGAATGGTCCATGATTCTCGATATTATATTGGGATGAGTTATATTTATGGAAAATAGGCTACGATCAAATTATTAGTAGGTGTTCTGAAAATGAAATTAACTTCCTATTCTTGCTCATTGTCATAATTATACATGTGATGGTTACTTTAGGCATAAGAAATGCCGAAGAATTCTTGATTGTGGCTTTAGCAGCAAGCAGTGACTGATGATATACTTGCATACATTTTCTTTGTAAAATTGTGAAAATACCAAGGTTGAAGTTTGTCTCAAAGCAAGTTCACTATGTTATTTGTGAAGTATTTGATGTTTGGGGTATGGACTTTATGGGACCTTTTCCTAGCTAAGTTAGCGGATGTTTTTTATATATTGTGTTAGCGGTTGATTATGTATCGAGAAATGGGTAAAGGCTACAGAGACTAATGATTCTCAAGTTGTTCTGCGAGATTTCTAAAATCCCACACATTTTTTGTAGTAGTTAGGGGTGCCAAAAGGAACATCTCATTGTATCAAAGGCTGTTTTGTAATCGCCATTGTAGGCTGACGATGAGGAAATATGAGTACACCATGGTGTAGGTGCCACACATATCATCCATAAGCAATGGGCAAGCTAGGAAATCTGTCAGAGATAAAGGCGTAATGGAAAAAAAGCAGTTTAGCTTAGTAAGGATTAGACTCTGTTGGATGATGATGATGCTTTGTAGACATATGAACAGCATACAAAAGCATGCATTAGAATGTCCCCTTACAAGTTGAGGGTGTTTGGTAAAAGATGTGTCACTTACCCTATGGCTT